>JAOEGS010019589.1:0-90311 GCA_025447755.1 Corythornis vintsioides | reverse complement strand
ATGTCTTCCACAGCATGAAATGTGGTTTGAGATCCTGCCCACCACCCTCCAAATAGCTTTGTCCTTCTGACCCAGCAGGAGTGACAGGCACGATCACACACTCTGGGAAGGACAGACAGTTGAGCTGGGAGATGCCCAAACCATTTCACCCAGTGGCAGAGGGCAGGCTGGAAGTCTGCAACACTGAGAAGATCCCAGCTTTCAGGGACACTTCCAGACACATCCTAAGGGAGAGCTGCCCAAGGGACGGAAGAAATCAGGAATGATTGTGATCCCCACGTGGGAAGCGCTCAGCAGCTCCGTGTGGGAGGCTGGACTAGCTCTCCTCTCCACACTTACCTTCTTGTAGGCAGAGGTGCAGTCGTGCTGGGCGTAAGCGATGTGGTCGGTGCAGAAGATCTGCTCGCAGGCGTCACACTTCAGGGGGAGGAAGTCTGGGAGTGGGGAGACGCCGCGGGCAGGGTGCACTGAGGTCAGCACTGCCCGCCTGCCCCTGTGCTCTCCCTGACTAACCGAAGGCGCAGCCCCAATCGGCGGGGAAGCCAAAGTCGCTCTGTTCTTTCCCGGCTCCCGTCACGGAAACAAAAGAGACTGCAGGTCCCGGGGCTCCTCCTCTAAAGCGTGCTCCCCCCGAGCTCAGTAGTATCCTGAAACCGTGTCGAGCTCCCTCCGGGCTGCTGACTCCAGCCGGAGGCGACTGGTGCTGCCGCACCTGACACGGGGGTCGCCCGCCCAGGACACGGGCTGCCGTGCGGCCCAGGGGGATGGAAGGACCCCCAGAGGCCCCCTCAGCTCCGTCCCCGGTCTCCCCAACCTGCGGTACCACGGGCCAGCAGCCGGCGTGCCCCTGCCGGTCCCTGCCCGCCGCCAAGAGCCGCTGCCCGCGCTGCCGTCTCGCCGCTCCACCGGGCGGAGCCCCGTAACCGGGCGGAACCGGCCTCCGACAGCACCGGGCTCCTGGCATCCAGCTCTGCCCTAGCAGCAGGAAAGGCCGGAGACCACGGCCAACACCCGCCCCTCTGTCAAGGACAGGCCGGGCGGCACGACCTGCCCTTCACCCCCCGCCGCACCGAGCCCGGCCCTCCCCGCTCCGCTCAGGCCCGGGACTGCGGCTGCCTCGCCAGTGCGGGAGCGAGGCCCGGCACCCCCCGCCCCGGTCGTGTGTCCCCCCCACAGCCCCACCCGCGCTCACCCAGGCGCTGGCAGGCGGGCCAGGAGCAATGGGCTCCCAGGTCCGGGAACTCCATGGCGGACACCCACCGGTACCGGTGGCGGGTCGCACCTCGCCTGCTTCCGGTGTCGCGTCACGCGGGGCGGTGCCAGCCCCGGGCGAGCCCCACCCCTGGTTCCCGACCCAGCCCAGCCCCGGAAGGGAACTGAACGCGCAGCCCCGGCGGGGCACCGGAGCTCCGGGCACTCTTCCGCCTCTTCCCAATCTTCGGGTGCCACGATACGGTGCCTGACAGGGCACAGACGGCGATGGATGCCCGGGAGGAAGGAACCGGAGTACTGAACGGGACCAGGAGCGAGCTTCATTGATTGCAAAAACCTCCACAGCCACCCAGTAGCAGAACTCAGAACAGACAAAACACCAGGTAGGGCCCGAGAGCCGGTTCCAGCAGTGACACGGCCGACGGCAACGGCTTGCAGAAGGGGTCTCTTCGTCTCACAGCTTCCTTCTGATTTTGTCCCCTTGCTGTCCAAAGACCCCTGAACCTCCCCTAGCCCGCCCAAAAGCCACGTTTGATTGTGCATCCCCATCCCTCCCCGCAAACGAAACCAGTGAAAGTTCAAATTATTTACACTTGTAGCCATTTAAAAACCCAATAAAATAAGATTGCATATGTCCTACTGGGGATGTGAGCATTAGCAGCAGCTACAGCTAGCTCAGTACTCTGCGTGCAAAACGAAAGACAAACAGAAGACAGACCAAAATACTGCACCATACTAGGAAGCATTTGCTGGGGTTGGTGTTTCACTCCTGGCGTAAGGCTTCTAGGAGCCGGCTCCTCCCCCCACCGCAGGCCAGGGGCATCTCCTGCTCAGCCAGCAAAGGCCGGGCTCTAGAAGGGTGGAAAGGATTCGTTATTCCAGACACAGCACATTAACACTGACGCGTTTTCAACCCGGTCAACACAAATATCTAATAACCCACTGCGCGTTCACCGTGCGAGTTCTTCCTTCTTTCCAGTGACAATGGAGGAAAAGGGGGCGTGTGAAGACAACCTAAGATGTGGGCGCTGCTGTCATCACTGCCTTCTCCTCCTCTTCTTGCTTTGGCAGCTCAGCAAGCGCGGGAGAGGAGGGAGCTGGAGCGTCAGGAGACTCTTGTGCTTCCCGCTCCTCTCCGAGCCCCAGCTCTACATCCATTTGCTCCAGCTCCCCCTGATCCAGTAGCTCAAAGTCATCTGCCTCCTCCTCATCCTCCGGTGAAGCTGCTGTCTCTGTCTCCACCACTTCGCTCTCCGACAGCTGTGCTTGGAAGCTCAGTTTCTCTTCGGGTTCGGTGGGGAGGAATTCTGAGAGGGAGGGCCCCTCGCTGGCCTCGGAGGACCGCAGCAGGGCAGACAGGGTGTTCTGCACGGCTGTGGTGATGGCGGTGGTGACGATCTCCTCGCTCAGCGTGTCAATGCAGATGCCCAGGCCCGGGGCAGGGACAGTCTTTGTCTCCGTGTCGCCTCCTGCCGCCTGCCCGCTCCCGTTGAAGTGCGTATTTACAAAGTGGAGAGGAGATGCCAGGCGAAGGATGGAGAGCTCTGAGTCCGCAGCCTCCTTCTCTGCTGAGTCCAGCTCACGGGCAGCGTGGGCAAGCTCGGGACCCAGAGGCACACCAAACGCGTCTTCGTCGCTCTGTGGTCCCAGGTCTCTGGAATGATATTCTTCCACGGAAGGAAACTCTGCCAGGTCCTTGGAAAACGACTCCTCTGGCTCGCTGTGCAGGCTCTGCTGATCCAGGTCTGAAAGGCACTGGCATTAAGACACGGGTCCCCTCACTGTGACCCGGGGCACTGACTCCTCCCACCCACCTCCCCCTGCTGACACACCAGGGATTGCTTTTGGGCTTCTTCTGACCTCTGGGAGCACAGCAAGGGGTTTGCAGTCATTCCCTTCTCCCAGTGGCATGACTCGTGGAATGTCCCCTTTTCTCATCCCACTCTATGTGTGCTGTGCTTAGAGAGGACTTCCTTCTCCAGCTCATGCTCCCTGCATCTACAGCCCTCCACTAAATCTCACAGGGTCAGGGAAATTGTGCTTACAGCACATCACCTGCCTATTGCCCAGACACTCAAGTGACTACATCCAAGTGGTTACTTTCATGTTCCTCACCACTAACCAGTCTTTCTCCAAGCTTGGAAGTCTTGACAGGGTGAGGTGTCTGACCTGTTTCATCCACCATCATATATGGGCAACATGACTATACCATGCAATTATTTGTCGGAACATGTGGATGACCTTGCTCCCTTGCTGGAGTCACAGAAACGATTGACTTGTGGGGCAGTATTGAGAGGCAGATGTCCACTCATGACCAGCTCATGGTCAACCACAAAGCCAGGGCGTGCTGCACTATTACTTCCTCCACTCAGTACTCTTTCCTGTGCAAATAGCTGGGTTCTCTCCCTGTGCTTGGAAGGACTGTTGTTCTGGGACAAAACAGTCAAGGTGAAGCAGTGCAGTGTCCCATCACATACCTTCAGAAACATCGGTCAGCTGTGGGGTGGTAGCCCTTGAGACAGAAAAGCCCCCACTCTCCAAGATGGAAGCCTCCTCATCAGAGAGCTCAGAATCTGTAATTGACAGTGCCAGGGCAGTCTTTTTCACATCTACCTGTGTAGGATGAAGGGAGAGACACAAATTTCTGGGTGTGTTGACTACCAGTGCTGCCTATGGGCACCTCCATGTAAACCAGAGATTCCAGGCAGAAGTTTTTTGCTGGAAAGACTCTGCACAGGGAAAGGAGAGGCAAAGAGCTCATTTCACTTCCAGGGAAGGACAGTCTCAGCTCACTACCTTTCTTGCAATAATTCACCATCTGAAGCTTTGCCTGCCCTCAGTCAAGAGCTCAACAGAGGCAGCACAAGGTAGGATCAGCCTGTCAGAGTCTCAAAAGGCTTTGAGCCTTCTTCCTCTCCTAGGATCACCAAGGATCAAAACACCCCTTTTGCTTTCACACTGGGCCCAATGAAGCCTTGTACAAATAGCAGCAACTCAGGTATCTCTATTCCTTGAGTAGCTGGAGCTTCCAACCTCATGGCCCAGCTACTGTAAAGGAAGACACTTGGTGTGTTTCTGTGGTGCACAACTAGAAAGATCCCAGCCAGTCTGACTGAGAGCAGGGAACAGTGTAAGAGGCACTAGTGCTGCTCATCTCCCTTCTCCAGCAGTGAGGAGTCTCTGCACACTACACCAGAAGAGTTGTTTTCTTTAGGAGACACATTCTCTGAGCATGAAGTATAATCATCAAAGCAATTCTACAGGCCAGCAGGAGGCTAGAGCACAGCTCACCCTGTCCTGCTCCTGTGTCACCAGCCCCATGTCACTGCATTCTCAATACTCAGATCAGAAACAACAGCCTTCATCAAAAAAACACCCTTCTCCCCTTGTGATTCCAACAAGAAGTGTCTTGTTGCTCTGCTGTTTGTTATCAATGCAGACCATCCACTGGCTCTCAAGCTGCTACAGACTAGATAGAAAGAACTGGCCCCTTCTCAGATATTTGTGCTCTTACCACTGGGGAGAAGCCTGACAGCTCTGCTTCACTCTCGCTCTCCGTCTCTGCCGTTGGTTCATCACCTGCTGTAGGCTCACTCTTCCCTTGTCGCTCTATCAAGAAGAGAGGAAAGGCTTTACCTGAGACTGAAGGAGTTTTATGCTTTTATACATCACTTTTCCACCACTCTTACTACCCTGTGAAACTGCAGAGATTTCCCAGAAGCCCAAGGATCCCATGGATGACTAATCTGTTGCTTTCATCTGCTGTTCCCAGGATCACCTGCCCAGTTGCTCTCCCCATAATCCTTCAGTTTCAGTCTGCTCTCCCTTGCTCCACTACAGTCTGTCACCACACAGCTGGCAAACACCCTCTCCCAGTGTCCCTTTGCTCCAGCTGGGGAGTACAGCACCAGGAAAAGTGAGAGAAGGTGGGTCCTTACTCTTCTTCTCGTGCTTGTGGTGCAGTGTCTCTGCCTTCATACTGTAGTCCAGTTTCATCAAGACAGGTTCCAAACGTGTGTACATCCTCTGGATCAGCTCGTGGTAAACCACCAGAGGCCAGAGCAGAATGCTGAGCACTGTGGACACAAGGTGTGGGGAGTTTGACAGACAGACTGAGCACAATACAGCCCTTCATGGGGCTCCAGCAACAAACTCTGCACCAAGGGAAGCAACGTTGAAGGGCATTTGCTTTCTCATCTGACTCTGCCTAAAAGTCCTCATCCATGGCTACTCTTACTCATTCCAAAGCTGCTCCATTAATCAACAAATCAGAGAATGACAGGGGTTGGAAGGGATCTTGAAAGATCATCTAGTCCAAGCCCCCTTGCTAGATTAGGTCACACGGGAACGTGTCCAGGTGGGTCTTGAATGTCTGAAGAGAAGGAGACTCCAGGTTTTCCTGATCTCTGTTAGAATATGAATTTATGTTAAGAAGAAGTGTAAGCCCTCCTCTTCAGCCACTGCATTCCATCCCAACATGCAATAGTGGCCCTGAAATGCAGTTATTAAAACTAAAAGTCACCAAACCTTTTATAAGGGTAGCAGCATAGATGTGGATGCACTAGCAGCAGACCCCCTGAACAGTCTTCAGAGTTAGCAGGGACTCATGATGCAGTGAAAAAGGTGTTATTTACTAAACACTCTCAGCACCTTTAACAACTCTCTCGATACATATTTACCCACACTAGGAACTGAGCGACTGCAGCTTTCTGCAGTTTTCCTGAAGCCTCACCAGCACAGCCCCAGATTTGGGTAGAAGGAAAGCACTGGTTTAGTGACGGCTCCCTCTCCTGACCTGGCAGCTGCACTACACGCAGGAGCCCTCTGCCTGCAAGGATTAATCATCTCGCACAGATCCCCTCGAGAAAACCAAAATTATGCTTCTACCAGAGTATCAACAGCACAGTTAAGTCAGATTTCAGCTTAAGTCAGACAAGAGAGCTGCTTATACTCACAAATGATGTAGGAGATCATTATGCCTGGAACATAGTGTCCAACTACAGCCAGAATCAGGCAGCCTGAACAGACACTCATGCAGAACTGAAGAAAGAGAGAGGAACAAACAGAAGTGACAAGAGGCAGAGACACATCTACACAACCCGTGCAGGAAACCCAGTTAGAACCAAACGAGGGATGCTCCTACCAAAGTCAGTGCACCAGCTTTGCACCGAGTACATTCAGGTGCTGACTGTCACCACCCAGACAGCTCAGATGGGTTAAGCTGGAAGCATTAGAGGTTCAAGAGCAGGAGGACTGAGGTAACCCAACACCCCAGCCAAACCAATCAAAACTTTATCAGACAGTTCTTCATGAAGCAAATTATGTTCCTTGAGGTGTTGCAAACTGCCATTTTAAGGTAGATCTCTCCTGCAGAGCTCAGCACTTGAAGAGAAGCCCGTACTGTCCCACAGACACAGGAAGCTGTTATACAGTCACCAGATGCTGTGCTGCTGCTACGCCATAAACCAGCTGGCAGAAGCATTAACAGAACCCATGCTCCCACCAGACCAGGACCTTCCTCCTCTGGAAACACTGGAAGTATAATGGTGTAACCCAAATGACTTGTCCCACATTCTTCTGGGGAGGGGAGAAGTGAGAACAGACACCCTGCAAACCAGGGCACAGCTTCAGATGTTGGCTAAATCCAGCAATGAGGAGTTTCATTCATAATAGAAAGGGTCTACAAAATCTATGGCCCTCTAAGGGTTTTGCTCCCAAAGCATTCACACTTCATGGGCATCTTGGTCCTGGCCTTCCACTCTCTTTCTTGTTTTAACAGACTGGGAGTAATTGGCAGGGACAGAAACCCACTTCTTTTGGCACACTGGACCCCAGCAAGTGGATACAATTCCAGTGGCTGGTCTGTATTTTTTGTGATGCTAAGTCAACTCCTGTCAACAAACCCTTTCCAAACAACACGTCACAGCCATCAGAATATGGTTAATGACAGGTTTCCATGCACTCAGAAACACTGCTGCATTTGGACTAGCAAAATAGGTAGGACCATATTAAGAATGAAGCCTGTGAAAGGGGCAGAGACCGTAGGCTCCACTTTTTACTCCCCACTCCTAATCTAAGAGCTTCCTTTGCCTGCTAAGAAATAAAACTACATAGAGCTAGCCATTCACTGAATGGGTTAAGTTCAGCTCCAGTTTAGCTACTGGAAGCCAATTAATCATTATTTAAGCTTCCCAAGGCATAGGGTCTGAAAGGAATGAACAGCACACGTTAAACAGGGACAGCAATTGTGAAAATACTGACTTCATGTTCTTCCATCTCCTAAGCCACTAGTAATGGAAAGAAAAGCCCCTGCACAGAAGAGTAGGTATCTCCAGCTTACCTTGGCAGGATTTTGCCTCTTGTACTGTAGCAGTTCCTGCAGGTACAGCCTGAAGGTGACCCAGCTCTCTGCCAGACAGTGGCACAGCTCAGGGACACTGAGCAGGTGAGGTTGTGCCCCTGTAGTCACCCCCTCACTAGAGACAGACAAGAGCAAGAAGAAAATCTTTGAACACGGTCTGTTTTGTTGGAGGAGGAACAGCTGCACTGGGAAGCAGAGATCTCTACCAAGGGCTTGACTGCCAAATACTGACTGCATCTTCAACTGAACTATGGAAGACGCTTGATCTGGAGATACTTTTTTTCTTTTAATCAGGAAGAGAGCCAAGAGACACTTGAGCCAAACAGCAGCAGCAGACACCATGCCACAGCATCCCCATGCCACAGGCCCAAGATGCAAAGCGGTTTTACTCAAAGCCACACAGACAGAAGCACTGGTTGTGGAGCTAGTTACATGGCCTCCTCTGACATGGAATCCAAGGTAGCCAGTGTGGTGCTCAGACCTATAACCACAGCCAAGCACAGGATGAAAGCTATGCCACCACAGACAGCACATATGGCCTGCAAAAGTCAGTCTCAGGGACTTCCTTCTCTCGGGAGGATTCTTAAATTAGTCCAGACCAGATCCAGCAAAGAAACCTGAGAGTTCCTAACACCAGCAGCACTTGAGCTTTGTTGCTACTGGAAGAAAACACTAGCTTTCCCCAGTCTTCAACTGTGGCTCCTGAGCTGGCAAGCAGCTCCCAGTGCAGCAGAAGCTGCTACCAACATTTCACAACAGGAGCCATGCAGTCTGTTGATGACAGCAAGAAGGGCAGGTGAGATCACCACACTAAGGTAAGGCTTCCCCACTCTCCCCTCTCACCAAGGAACACATCAGTGAGCTTACCTCTCCCCTCCTGGCTCCTCCGATGGCTGTGCTGTAGAGAGAACACAGCAGATTAGTCAGCCAAGTGAAAAATACAACCCGACATTTTTACCACTTGAGTGGAGCCGAGCTGGAGATGTATCATCCTTAGCTAGGGATGCACCCTGGGGACCTCCTTTGTGCTCTCATGCAAGCAGGAACCACTGGCTTGGAGTGTGAGGTGCACAGGCTCCTGTGAAGCATGCCTAGAAAGTGGGAGCAGCCAGAGCCAGGTCTCAGGGTGGCCCAGGATACCTCACAATGACAAACACATCTGAGGTGACCCTGCCCCCGGTGTGTGGGCTCTGTGCTGCAGGGACCACACAGCGCCATCCCTGAGGCAGCTGCCTAGCCCTTGGCATTCCCAGAGTGTTGCCAGCACGGCCCCTGAGCTGGACAAAGCTTGAGCTCCCACCTTGGAGCTCAGTATGTCACTCACGGGGCTGAGCTGTATTTCCACTGACTAGTCCAGGCCACAGTCCCTGGCTGGATGCTGTGCACAAATGCATCTCCCTGCTCTCACTATCCTTTCTCACAGAAGCAAGTAACAAACAGCAGTCTTGTGTACAGTTATCTAAATTTAAGGATCTTTTATGTCCCCTGACAGCCCTTTGTGCCAGGCACAGATATAACAATGCTCCTAAGGTCTGGCAGTCTGGATAAGAACAAGGGAAGGCTTCTCTCATTCCTCTCTGCACCCAAGCCAGTGATGATCAAACATGGACTTACTCCTTGCAGTACTGATGTGAGGAGTGGTGTTTCAATGGCAGAGGTCACACATGATTGTGCTCTGCCTTCAGACAGAGGAAAAAACCCTCAAATCTTTCTGTGACAAATGGAACTCAAGATCCTGGCTGCCCATGGATTTGGATGTCCTGCCTAGCTGACAGTGTACAGGGCTCAACCAAAGCTCCTGCAGCAACACTGTCTTTATAAGTCTCCTGTGTTTAACATGCCCTGATCGTGCTGTAAGGCCCCTCAAGGTCTACCCTCCTCTGCCTGTCAGTCTAATGTCCTACAGCTGGAAGGGACATGAACATATTTGACCCCATTTGGGTAACAGATTTTAGAACCTCTTGGTCCAAAGAGGTTCTAAAAGTCAGTGCAACCTCATCCCCTGCACTGCACAGCACCACATGAACAGGACTAAAATAAAGGAATGGAGTTCATGTTAGAAGTCTGGGCTGTTAGAAACTGGCTGAAAAATGCAACATGAGCAGAACAGGTTTTGAATCCTCCTTGAAGTCATCAGCCAGATGCAAAGTCCAAGCGAGGCAGTGACCGCCCCAGAGGGGTGCACAGAAGGGGTGAACATCCATCACTGCCAACGCCCAGAGAAGCTTCAGACTCCAGTTCAAGCCACAGAAGAAAAGCACCCACTTGCAGCAGCCTTGCCACCATTCTCCCAAAACACAGGCCATTGGGACAAGTAGGTCCGACTCCCCCTCCCTCTGGCTGCAGGCACTGCCCCAGCCAGCGCAGCACTGCACGGTGGGAAGCCATCTGCCCAGGGGAGGAGGAGATTCTTTGAGAGCGTGACCCAGATTTCCAGTAATGGGGCCTGACAAAAGGAGCCAACAGCTCTCAGACTGGGGTGCCCGGGGCCATTCGGAGCAGCGGCCAGGGAGCACCGTGCACAAGGGGAGTTCAGGGTGTGAGGTGAGTGTTGTGGATGCAGCTCCACCTCCCACAGGGCAGCTGCTTCTCTCTCGCTGGATTTTGTTGCTGTGCTCAGGAATCTAAAGCTGCTTAGCCACAGCGCACAGAAATCCAGCTGTATCACAAAGCCTCATCTGCTACCTGCGCTAAAGCACCACATCAATTACATTTGGCACTGGCTCGCCTGTGATGGCGGCTGTACTGGTTGTGCCGGCAACCAAACAGGGTGCTGGGGTGCCCACCGTCCTCTGTGGGGCAGATGTGCCAGCAACAGTGAGTGGGAGGGCACGGGAGTCCCACTCCTCTCTGACTAGCTGCATAAACCCAAGCTATCCAAAATATGCCAGCAGAGGGAGTGAAACGATTCTCCTCAATTGCTTCTGAAGGTCTGGGAGACACTGGGAAGCTGCAGAACATTTCAGCAGGCTGCAAAGTGTTCACGTGATTCCAACTAATTGGCAAAACACAAGCTGTCTTTAAAATCAACAGTATCTTGCTTCCTGTAGTAGAGCAGTCTGCCTGCTGTCCATCCCAAAGCACTGGGGTCCCACACCAGTTTGAGGAATAGCCCAACCACAAAAAACCCAGAGCATTTCTGACTGGACACGTTCACTTAGGTAAGGCTTGGCTCCAACCCGGGCTACAATACTGTCTACTATTGGTACAACAAAGCCAGCAAGCAGGACACCCACAGCAGGTCTCAGATCATCAATAACTGGCTGCAGTCCTGCTGTCGGCATTTCACACTGCTTTGTGGATTAATAAAAACCACTCGACATACACCAGACTCTTCTGGGAGACCAGTCAGCCATGCAAGAGTTTAGGTTACATGTTGGTACTGACAAATTATCGCTGATGGATTCCTTGGCTCTTACAGGTTTTCAACGCTTGCTCAAGAGGCATTCTTCATCTGTGTGTGAACTTGAGCTAGAAAGCAGGGGCCCTTTTTAAGGAGTACCAGCACTCAACTACAATGCAGGTTCTGATAAAGTTCTTCCACGCTACACTCTCCTACACTGACCAGAACACAGCTGCCAAACAATGGTATAAAAACCATCCCAGTTTGATATTCACCAAGGAGAAAGTGGAGGTGCTTCTTAAATCCTTAAACAATATTTAAGTGGAACCCCACGTAGAGGTCATTACAAAGAGAGAAAACACCCTGCATGGGAGATGAAACTATGCAGACCTTTCTGACAGGACCTAAAAAGGTTGTGCATCTTGCTGCTGTTAGTGTGTCGCTGATCATAGCATATGAGTAACTGCAAAACGCAGGCTGAGGTTTCAGCATTCCTCCAGCAGTGATGTTATTAGCAATCACACGAGACATGGAGAACTGCCACAGGCTGAGGTTTGTGTCTATACGTGCTGACTCTCAAAGGTGTGGTACTGACCTACTTCCAAAAGCTCCTGGAAAGGCTCACAGGAAGCACTGAGGAGGAAAGCCACAAAGCTGCAGCTCTGCTCCAGCGGGAAGCAAGAGTCACACAAGAACCCCTAAGTGTTCAGCAGTGCCAAGTCAACAGGAGGCCCCTCAGGAAAGCAGAGCCCTGCTCCTTCCTTGCGGAGAGGAAACACGGTCCAGTGGACCATGTCAAAATCAGGGCTGTGACCCAAACAAGCATATCAGAAAGGTGTCCCTGTTCCTTGCTGTCAGCAGAAAAAAAAAGCAGCAAGGAATGAAATATAGGGAAGAACACCATTGAGGAGCTGCTCAGTAGGATGTGCAGAGTTGCTGACACAGGATTAGCCTAAACCCCTGGTGTGTTGTTTTGGGTTTTTTTAGTTATTTTTGTTAGGTTGGTTTGTTTTTAATTCCTCATTGCTCGGCATCATATAACTGATTTCAATATGCATCTCCTTCTTCCATGATAATACAACTTTTACAGGCCTGGTACTTGCTGGAGTATCTCCACCTGCCTCAATGACACCATTCTGTATTGGACATCAGGTTTTTGCATTTCTGGACATGATTCAAGTGAGATGTTTTGGGTTGGCTTTAAACTATTCCCCTAAAAATCCAACATGAATAAGCAGGAAATTAAATTGGCCATTCCAGTGTGGCTGCCTAGTTACCTGAACCACACAAAGCAAACAGTTTCAAGACTACAGCTGAAACATATCTAATCTTATCAGGACTCCTGTGAAAGCACCCTTTAAGTCAGTACCCTTTTAGGTCAAATAAAGGGCACCTTACAAACATACATATAGAGGGGCTTTCATTCAGAAACCCTCCCTAGGGTAGGGGGGCAGGGATGGAGGGCCCTGAGCTGCCTTTGAAAGGAAGCAGTAGATGCAGCAGGCAGGTCTGGGGCCAGTCCTTTAATAAGCTCCTATGAAGGAGGCACTCAAAGCAGACAGGAGCCAACCCACACCTATCATCGTTATGAGGCTATTCTTGTTGCTTTTGTGTCTAATGTTGGCAAAGACCCTCCAGTAAATGGGAGAGATAAGCCAAGGGATCAAACTCAACGATTAGCTTGAGACCAGAAAATGTTCAGCACAGGTACAATACACTAACTGTCTCTGCTGTCAGACCTCATCATCCACTCTGCTACCTGCCACAAGGAGAAGTGGCTCTCATCTGCTTCATCTCTTTCAGAGCATGAGCCCATGCTGCACTGAACTAAACCCAGTACACTTCAACTCCCGTTTCCTGCCCCCAGCTCAGCTGGCCATGCATGCTCAGATCTGGAATGATCTTTTTTCCATGACATTTACAGGAGATAAAGGACATAGCTGAAACTCTGCATCATCCCCTGTCACCACAGCCTGCCTGACAAACTAGCTGGGCCCCCTTAGTCACTCTCCAAATGAGCAATTCTCCCTGTGCCTAAAGTATCAGGCTCTATCCTAATACTCAGACACAAACAGGCTAGAGGAAACACCAGCACCAAAGCCTACAGTTACAGCAGGAGCTAGGCTTACACGATTATGAGACAGCCAGGAAAGGATGAGCTATGGCCATAGCCAGCTGGTAACACTGAGCCTCTGGAACTACCTACAGTGCTCCTCATCACATACCTGAGAAATCAAACAGGAACCTGGGCTTCCACCTCTCCAGCAAGAGGATGCCAAGAAGGGACATGCTGAGGAGAAAGAGGGGTCTCAAAGAGGTGGAGGAAAACAACCTAGGAATCAAAAGAGAAATGGTTAGGCAGGAGAAAGGCAGCAAACAGACAGGGCTCAGTGTATGGCAAAGCAGGAACACCAGCTGCTACCGGCCAGTACAGCAAGCACTGGGCTCCATGAGCACCCACCCCCGCCACAGCACATTCTGAAACAGAGCCTTTGCCCACCACCAGACAGCTGACTACCTGCCATCTCCCAGAGCTCTCCTCCCCTGCTCCTGAGCTCCTCCTTCAGTTGTAAAACAAGGCTAATGCTCCCTTGCACAAGTCCTTCTGAATCTGCAGGGTGGAAGGTGTGATAACACAAATACAGACTGCTGTAGCAGAAGACTGGTTGAGAATCAGCCTGTTCGCTGAAAACTTACACGTCCTGTTTGGCACCACAAAGCCCAGCATTGCCTGCAGGTAGCACCAAAACTCATCCTGCACCTGCTTCTAGCTGCTCGTTCTTTCATCACAATCCTCACCCCATTTAATCAGAGCCTAGCACTTAAACGGTTTAGTTGCTCACTCGACTCTATCATAAAACCTTTCGCGTCCCTCATCAACACATTGGCTTGAGCCAACTGCCAGCTCACGCCGTGCTCATCACACACAGCCACACAATCCCCCCTCAAGGAGTTTATCTCCACACTCTGTACAGATTTTACAACAAAGGTTCCAGGGTGGTGACTGTGCCAGCAGCAGCTGTCTGCACTCCCCCTTTCCTCTAGCCATGAGCATCAACACTTCCCTCCAGCTCAGAGGAGCTATCCTGCAGTCACTCCAGAAACAAATCCTGGGGAAATGCATCCACAGGTAGCCCTTTAATGAATACTCCTTTCCAAAAGGAAGGGCCTCTCTGCTCTTTTACCTCAACTCTTTTCAGCATTTGTCAACAACTCATCTTAAATGCACCAAAAAATGACTGGAGTCGGAAGGCATCTCGCTGTGCAGCACAGGGAAGGGCTGTGCTCCCCACTAAGCCACAGGCACAAGTGGAGGACTTGGAAGTGAGATCTGCCTCACTGGGCAGCTCAGAACTAAAGCTGCACTTTCCATGGGCTTGCAGGCCCTGTAATGACCTAAACAACATTTTTAAGCCTTCTCACTGGACAACAATTTTGTAGCTTGACACATCAACTCTGGAAGTATTTCTTCCTATTCTGCCTCATTTATGGATTGGAGCTGAATGATGCTGACTGAATCTTCCACAGGACTGTAAATAATTCCTCGTCCTCCTCCTCCATATTTAAATCTCTGTGCTGTCCCATACTCTGGATATCCTTTGTTCTTCTTGACCTTTTTACGCAGTCCCTCAGCCATCACTGTCTACCAGGACTGTCATCTCACAGCATGGCCTCTCCCCTACACTAACTTCAAAGCTCTGCTTTCTGACCCTTCCAGCTGGTAGAGTCCAAAACTGTTTAACTACCCAGCTACCCTGAACACCTCTGATAATCACATGGATCAAGGAGCAGAACGTAAGCGGCCTCTTCACAGTGACTTCAAAGGCTGTTTAGTCACATACTTTCCCCTTCTCTGACTTCAGAGCCTGTCCCTTCCTATTTCATCTGCAACTGACCAGTTCTGACCTTTTCTGCTGGGAAAGCTTCTGGCTGAGAACATTTTCACCAGTGAAACTGTATCACTGTTTATACAAACAAACAAACAAACAAAGAGGATGTTTTTCATTCCAATCCACAGCTGGGCTCTGCCACTCTCGCTCCCAGCTCCTCCTGCTGCTGCAGAAGGGAAAGCAGGGCAGGGACACAGCCTCGCACCCAAACCAAGCAGCCTCGGCCCTCGCACGAAAAATCAGCACCGTCCAGCAAAAGATTAACCGGCAAAGGGGTTTAAATAAAACATCACCCGGCAGCGTGCAGCTAACTGCAGGAGGCCGTGGATCTCACCGACCGCGATTACGGGGTGAAGTGAACCGATAAAGCAGGGATGCAAAAATTAACGAGAAACGTGCCTGGGCGAGACTCCAGTTGGGCCCAGCTGCATTTTATTATCGCGGGGCAAATCCTGCCCGAGCTGCTGGCACTTTCTCCCCTCAGGGAGGGGCCTGTTGATGCTCGTCGGGGGAAAACAGCGCGACTGATCCCTGCTAAGCGCATCCCGCGGCTGCACGGGGCGCAGCTGCCCTCGGCTCGCTGCACCGACACAGACCGCAGGCGCTCCGATCACCATCGACCCCGAACGCTCGCAAGCGGCCACCGCCGAGGGTCAGCCGGGCAGACCGCCGCGGACCGGCGGACCGGCCTGCGCTGTCTCGGCTGGGAGCCCCCCGTGCCCGGCCCGGCCCCCAGAGGCCTACCCCCGCCCCAGCTCACCAGAGAGCCCCGCCGAGCGCGGCGGCGGTGACCAGGCTGTGCAGCGGCCTCTCCCACACCAGAAGCCGCTGCGCCGCCGCCAGCGCCGCCTCCCAGCCCCGCAGCCGCTGCCGCAGCGCCGCCGCCAGCCGCGCCGCCGCCGCCGCCGCCGCTTCCTCCTCCTCCTCCTCAGCCGCCGCCGCCGCCTCCGCCTCCTCGGCTCGGCCACTCGCCATGGCTACGGAGAGGGGAGAAGGAGCGGCCGCTGTCACGGGGAGTGGCGAGCGCTGCACCGGCCCCGGACGAGCAGCACCGCCTGAGGAGGACGGGACGGGACCGGCGGCCGCTGGAGCCGCGCGCGTGCGCAGCCCGCCCCGGGAAGGCGGGGGGGGGGATGCGCGTGCGCCGGGAGACACGGAGAGGCGTGGCTCTGCGCGCACGCGCACCTCCCGCACCGGAAGAGGAAGGCGGGCGGAGCAGCTCGGCCCGGGAGGGGTTCTGCGGCCTCCGCGCCTGTCACCGGGTCCGGCCTTGGCCTCGGAGCGGCCCAGCACCCCGGAGGGTACCGGCCTTACGCCCTTGGAGTGGGCCCGGTACCTGTCGATCACCGGAGGGGACTCAGTGTCGGCCTGACAGGCCCTGCCCAGGGGGCGGGCGGGATGGAGCTGGACGGGCTGCTGCTGGACGAGGAGGGCACTTTCTCCCTCAGCGGATTCCAGGAGTTCACGGTGAGTCCGCCCCCGGGCCACCCCTGATGGTGCCGTGCCCGGCCCGGCGTTCCCGCAGGCCCCACGGGTCTTCTTCCCTGGCCCCGGAGAGCCCCGTGTGACAGCACACCT
The DNA here is from genome assembly GCA_025447755.1 of Corythornis vintsioides. NCBI lineage: Eukaryota > Metazoa > Chordata > Aves > Coraciiformes > Alcedinidae > Corythornis > Corythornis vintsioides. The sequence continues at coordinate 73,927 of JAOEGS010019589.1, read as the reverse complement.
GAACTGCAGGTCCCGTCGGGCCCGTTGAACCCCTGAACTGGGTTGGGGTGAAGAGCCCGGCCTGGGGAGTGCTCGGGGTATCTCTAACCTTCCCCCTGTCTGCCTGCAGCTCCTGCCCAGGCACCAGCAGCTGAGCGAGAGAGTGCGGAAGCGGCTCTATTATGGCTGGGACAAAGACTGCAGCCTGGATAATCTCTCCAGCCCCGTGGCAGGTGGGTTGCTGAGTGTCCCCAGATCTTGCTGAGTCAAGGGGGTTGGAAGTAGCCCAGGGCATGAGACCAACAGGTCACCCACTCCCTCTCCAGCGCCAAATCCCACCCCTGCCCAGCCCTCCTCCCTCCGCACAGTGCACTGGGCAGGGTGCCAGAGCCTCATGGCTACTGCTGTCTGTTTTGTTGCCATGTTGGGCCCACTGCTGCATTTTTGGCACCTTTCTGGTGTGCAAAGCCTTTTAGGTTGCACACGAGTTCCTTGGCAGGGAAGGCAGCGTCTCTGATGGTGTCTTGGGCAACTTCTTGTGCTCTGCAAAGCACCGGGGAGTTTGTTTATTTTCTAATTGTGAGCACCAAGGGGACAAATTCCTGTCTGTGTTTGTCTGGATCACATAATTTTTTTTTCCTGTTGATTCAGCAGAGTGATGTAGCTGGGTTGAGGCTGAGGAGCTGGGGTTAGTGGCAGTGCAGAGGAGCAGCCAAGGACAAGCAGGGGTTTGCTAGAGAGCCCTCTCGGGGTGGTTGCTTTATCTTTCCTTGGCTGCGAGCTGTCACAGGGCTCGGGGCAGAAGGGGACACGTGCCTGCTTTCAGAACGCCTGTGATACACTCGGGGAGATGCTCTGAAGCTGCCAAAAGGCTGCGTGGTGCACCTTGGTGGGGAGGGGGGTGCTGGGGGCATGGTGATAGAGCAGGGCCAGGCATGGCAGGCGGCTGCTTGGGCACTGCTGGATTAATGAGTGGTGATGCAGGTGGCACAAGGGAGGCGTGTGGCTGGTGTCACACCCAGGTGCAAGATGGGACCGTTCCACAGGACACTACCAGTGCTGCAGGTTCAAAGAGTGCAATCCTGGTAGAAGACTGTTGAGGGCTATTAACTCTAACGACTGTCTCACACCCAGGAAATGCCTCTGCAGCAGCTGGGGGTGGCAGTGATGCAGAGAATACCTCTGGGAGCTTATCTGCTCTTGCAGCCTTCCTTCACCAGTTGCTATCAGCTGCTGTCAAAAAACAGGACCTAGGGTCATGGCATCTGCTTGGTACAGATGTGCTGTTGCCACATGGCGAGTTTATGGCAATTATGGGGAGAGTCCAGAGTAGCAGGAGATGCTCAAAAAAAGGCTTTTGGCACTGGGAGGGGGCAGTACAGGGCAGGCTGAGGAGAGGGGTTGAAAAGTGAATTTGTTTCTTCTGGAAATGAAGAATATTATAACCACCCTCGGTGAGCCAAGGCTGCCAAATGGGGCAGCTATATGCTCTCTGTGCCTTCTAGGGCAGGACATACTGTTGTGACTTGGATCTGTGGGCTGAAGAATTAGGTTTCATCTTGGGATAGAGCCTGGGATGGAGGGCATCTCATGTACTTACCATCACTCAGGGCTTGGCTGGTGTGTTGGCACAAGAGTGGCCAAGCAGGGCAGAAAGGCTGGGAGCAGCCAGCCTGGCTACGGTTCTTGAGTGACCTGAGGAATTCCTGGAGAGCAGTGTGTTTCTGAGCTTGATGGATGCTATTGGGCAAATGATTCCTGTGGCACTGCAGCTGTTCTCTTGGTTGCTGGAGAGACATGCAAAGAAGGGATATGGAGAGAGGAGTTTGTGTTGTGAAGCTTCCGTGGGAGCTGGAGTTGCCTCTTGAAACCACTTCTTGCCAAGCACCAGCCTGTAGCATTGTCTGGGACACTCCCAGCTGGTCGTATTGTGTTGAGAAGTGAGGCAGGAGCTGCAGAAGCCATTTGCCAGCATCTGTCAATCTCTGGCCTTTTCAGTGCTTGAATGCTGAGGCATGTCCATGATCACGGGGTGAGGGGGGGGGTGGGGAGCAGGCAGGAGATGGGTCGAGAGGAGCTGCAGTTACACCCTGTCACTGCTTCCATACCCTGTCAGTGCCTCTGGGCTCATGCTCACATGAATATGTTGTTTGTCATCAGCCTGGGGGCACTAGGGAAGCTGGATCAATGCTGATGAGCTCTGGAGGAGGAGGATGGTGTTTGGAGGGAAACAAAGGACTTTGATGGTGTTGTGTTGATGTCGGGTCTTACAAAGGCTCTGAAAGGGCTGCCTGAGGCCCTGCAGGGTAGGGGAGGGTGTCAGCCTCTCTGTGCAGCTGGCTGCTGGTAACTCCCTGTGACACAGACAGGCTAACCTGGGTGTGACACTGCCTCTGGGCCTTGGGCACTCTCATTCTCTTCCTGCTTTGCTCTGGCTCTCCTGCCTGTTTGCTCCTTCTGCATCCCTGGCTTCTGTTACACCCTTTTCCTAACTCCATAGCTTAAATGAAGCTTGAGAGGCTGAGCAAGAACCTGGACTCCGTGGGCTTGTGGGGAGAAGGGGAAGGGTGGGGGTGGATTGTGCTAGATGGGGCTAAACGTTTTTGCTGCTTTTCTGTCCTAGATATTGCTGTGGAGTTGCTGCAGAAAGTGGCTCCCAGCCCTATCCGCAGGCTCCAGAAGAAATATGTGTCTCATGTATCTCGGTAAGAAGCAAAACTTGTCCCTTCATGTCCTATGTCAGAACTGGAAGCTCTGGTCCTGCCTGTGTCTCACTTCTGCCCCCTGGGCCAGCACTGGCTTTGTACTTCATCCTGATTAGAGTCAAATAGGAGCTGGGGACAGGTGGCAAGGCCAGCAGGCACAGTGGCTTCCTGACACAGCCAGGCCTGCGTCAGATTGACCCTGCTGTCTGGGGTGCAGGGGTGCTCTTGTTACTGGGAGTCTATACTGGCTGAACCTGCTGCTCACTGGGCAGTTGGGTCTGGACCCTGGGCCTGCAGTGGGGCCATGGGGCTGGTTGTGCAGGGCAACAGGAGCCAGGGCTTTCTGCTCTCCACCCTGCATCCTCTTATCTTGCTCGGGACAGCTGGCAGGGAGCTGGTGAGGCTGGCATGTGTCTGACTGTCTACTGCACTTCCCCACTACCTGTGTGGGGATGGTGCAGCCATCTGGTGCAGTGGTGGCTGGGATGGTTGCAGCACGCAGATCACCTTTGTTTTGGTTCTTGCCCTGTGCCACAGGGAGGCTTGTATCTCACCCTGCTCCATGATGCTGGCACTGGTTTACATTGAGAGACTCCGGCACCGGAACCCTGAATATCTCCAGCAGATCTCGTCTTCAGACCTCTTCCTGATCTCCATGGTGGGCAGCATGGACTGGGGGATCACTGGGTTGGAGGGAGGCCTGGACAAGTGCAGGGGGGGCTGAGTTCCTGTTCTTTGTGCTGCTTCTAGATGGTTGCTAGTAAGTACCTGTATGATGAGGGTGAAGAGGAGGAGGTGTTCAATGATGAGTGGGGAGCAGCAGGGAAGGTGGACGTCCAGACCATGAACACGCTGGAGATAAACTTCCTGAGTGCCATTGTAAGTGGGATTGTCACTGTGGCAACTGGTTCACAGACCAGGGGAAAGGAGGCCTGGAGGGCAGCCTGAATTTATGTTTTACCCTTACATACTCCCATGAAGGAATAGAGATGTGTCTGGTTGCTGGGTGGCCTGCCCTGACTGACCTTTCATTGCTGTTCTCACAGGACTGGAGTCTCTACACAGACCCCCGGGAGCTGTTTGAAGTGCTGAGCTGGCTGGAAGGACGGTAGGTGTGTGGGGTGGGGGTGATCCTTTCATCCACCTTGCAGCCTTGGCTCTACCTCTGCTCAGAGCTAGCCCTGCTGCAGTGAAATAAGAGGCTGAGGTACCTATGAACCTTCACTAGGCCCTGTGGCTCCCTTCCACAGACCTGGAGCAGAGTCATCTCCAAGCCTGTCTGGGTTTAGAGAAGCTTCTTTGAGGGGAAGGTTCATGCTATACCTCCAATTCCCTTTTTTTCCTGCAGTGTGGCAGAAAAACAGGGAATGTGGCGTGGCTGGTTCACCTACACGGATCTGTGTGTCCTCATGGAGCAGTCCATATGGCAGCACGTGCTGGGCCAGTTCTACCAGCAAGTGGTGAAGGTAAGGGCATGGGGACAGCAGCTACTTGCAAGAACATGGAACCCATCAGGCCATGGGTTTGAAGCAGGAGTCCCTTTTCCACTGGGAGCAGCAGCTTGGTGGTTTCCCTGTTGGAAAGGGAAGCTGCCAGAAGATGCTCATTGGCAGTTGTGCTGCCTGAGGTGCTGCAGCCTGGCGCTGGCTTTGTGCCCTCTGATGTATTGTAGCCCTACAAGTCATGGTGGTGGCATGGAGGGAACTTATTGCTGTCTGGAGATTTAAACTGGGACTGGGGTGGTTCGGTTTGTGCTATCTAGGCTGTGTGTCACCCACCACTAGCAGTGTGGCTGCTGGCTCCCTGACACCCAGCCCTGGTGCTGGTGGTGCCATTTGCTGTCACGACTGCTGGGTCGGTGTGTGGCCATGCTGGGGCACACCTGACTGGGGAGGAGGGTGCTGGGTGGCCTGGGCTAACAGTTGGCTCTTCTGCAGCTGGCCTGCCTCCTGGGCGTGGTGTACCTGACTGGCTTTGCTGCTGTCTTCGCCTCCGTCACTGTGGTTCACCGGTCTGTGTGCATGAGGAGCCTCAGCCCTGCAGCCCCCCGGCCTGTGCTGTTCCCAGAGGAGGGCAGCTGCCAGCTCGATGCCCAGCCAGCCCCAGGCCCTGCTCAGCCCCAGCCTGAGCTGCCTGCTATCTCCCCAGCTGGCGGCATACCTTGCCTTTGGGAGAACCAGACAAGTGAGGAGCCGCGTCGCGGGGGTGTGACGGCGACTGCGCTCTACCTGTGGGGCAGCGTGATGACGGCTCTGTCCTACCCGAAGGCACCTGATCTGGCCCAGCACAGGAGCCCCTCGCAAGGCCCGTTCCGGAGAGTGCCCACCGCCTGTGAGAGATGGAACCGCAGCAGCGCCCCTGCCACAGCCCCTGCCCAGCCTGGCCCCTTTGGACTCGCCGTGCTCCCGGCTCCTCCTGCCTTCTCCTGCCATGTTTGCTCACCCGTCACCGGCCCCCCGTGGGATGCAGCCCATGGCCGCAAGGACTGGCTGGACCCCCTGGGGCTGAGACAGTGCTCCTTGCACACTGCCATGGATCTCAGTAGAATCAAGAGCTTCATTTTTCCCAGCTAGGAGCACGGGGCAGCAACCCCTTTCCCCTTCCCTTCTAGTGTGGCACAAATCACTTCCTAGCACTTCTGGTACCCCTGATCCTTGTGGCTGCATGGGGCTGAAGCCCCCTGCGTTGCTTCCAAACCAGCATTTGTTTCCCCTAACCCAGGGCAGGGGTGTCCTTCACTTTGGAGGCTGCTGGGACAGGTTGGGACAGAGTTGGCTTGCTGTTGGGGTGGTGGGGTGGGAACCTATTAGTTGGAGGGTAGAAATAGGGTCCCCTTGGGCTAGAGTGCTAAGGGCAATGGGGGTGTTGCACCTCTTCCTACAGCGAGAGGGTGGCCCTTGTTGGTGCTGGGCAGAGTTGGTGCGTGGCATGTAGGATTCTGAGTTTGTGTGTACAGGGTGGAAGGGTTGTGGCTGTGACCCTGATGTGGGGGCAGGGTGCTCCAGGAGGAGGTGGAGTGCCAGGGTGACAGGAGAGAAGGTTGAAGGAGAGGTCGGTGAGCAGTCTGAGCTGGCTGGTATCAGCAGCAATTCCCCTTGGGGACTGCCAGGCCATTTCTTGGGAGGTAGAAGGGTCATAGCAAGAGGAGTCCCCAATGTGGTTGTGCCCCAGAGAGGTGGTGCCCTGCTGAGCTTGGAGGTGCTGAGGTGTGGTTAAGGCTGAGTTTCCTTATCCTGCTTGTGTTGGGTGTTTTGAAACTGGAGTGCTCTGTGACCCTTTCCCAAACCCTGCTGTCTGTGGCTGTGAGCAAACGGTGCCTGACTGCTCCTAGGGGTGGGGAGAAGGCACCTTGTCTTGCTGACCAGCCCAGCTCACCCTGCCCCTTCTTTTTACTGTGGATTTTACACCTTTTTCACTCTTTTGTAGATGCAAATCTCTTCCAATAAAAGTAGTTCTTGCTGTCCATCTGCCTGGTCCTGCTGCATGCTGGCAGCCTGCTCACCCCAGGGCTGAGCCCCAGCTGTCCACTGAGATGCTGGGGAAGGCAGGTTTGAGGTGCTGCAGTTGAGCCCAGGAGCTCTGTGAGGCTTGTCCTGCAGGTTCTCTGGTGACAGGAGTGACACTGGATCTGGTGCCTGGGGAAGGCAAGAGCACCTACAGAGAGGAGGTTCCCCATCCTTGCGGAATGCATGGAATGCATCTTTTCCACTGCTCTTTGCTCTCCAAAGTCTGTCGGGTTAATGAGTGAGCCTTGAGCAGCAAGGGCTTGGTAGAGCCACTGTTGGGGTTGCTGGCACAGCTTCTGCCCTGTGACAAAAACACAAGCATCCCCTGCCCATGCTTCCTTGGGACTCTTCCTAGCCAAGCAGGTAGCACTTGTCCCTGGCATCCTTGGCCGGTGGCAGGATTTAGTGCTCTCCTAGAAGCATGGTAGCCACCATGATGTGGTAGCCACCCCATCAGAGACCCTTCTGGTGTAGGCACAGTGCCCACACAGGGGAATGGCAGGATCTGGGAGGGCTTGTGCACCTTTTAACAGTCTCCTCAGTGCCTGATGGTGAGGAAGAGTGGGACCAGGAGGTTGCTGTACTGGGGAGGAGCAAGCATGGGCAGAGTGCACTGGAGCTGGAGGATGCTGCTGGTGGGGATACTCCCAAACACATGAAGGAAAAGGTATCTGTGCTGTGGCCCACCCAGTCCCACAAAAGATGGGGATGGGACCTGGGCAGTTGGCACTGTAAGAAGTACTGGTGTCCTGGCTGTGCATGGCTGTCACCTGGTCATTGTGATGAGAACCCTGGGTGACACTTGCATTCCTGGTCGCAAGGACAGGTTACTGACCAACTCAAGTTAATGGCTAACCCTGGTGCAGCTCCTGCAGAAGGTGGAAGTTCAGCTGTGCAAGGGCTGTGAGGAGCCCTTCAGTGGGGTGGTGGCCTGCCCACCCCCTCTGCACTGCAAACTGGGATTAGTGCAAGCAGGCAGCAGCATGAATGGAGACCACCATGGAGCTCCTGCTGCCAGGAGCCTTGTGCTTGAATCCTGCTCCCATCAAAAGATGTGCTCCTGGATACTCAGCTGTTGCTTAGCCCTTCAGGTAGGGAGGGGACACCACAGTGAGCAGCTAGAGAGACATGAGGTGATGGGGAGAGGGCTGAGATCCTCACAGGTAGGAGGGCAGGGGCCTTACCTTTGCCAGGCAAAGGGTGGGGTTATGGCCAGGGTATGTTTGGAGGGAGTGGGCAATGGTGGGTACTGCCTGGTGGTGTCAGTGAACAGGCACCCACTCAGGGCAGCTGGCCACAGGGGACTACACCTCTGGATGTCATAGGGAGTTGTGACCATTCCTCTTCCCTGCACAGCACCTGGTTGTGCAGGCCTCCTTGCTCTGCATCTTCCACCTCCTCCTGCTGCCCACCCTGCCTGAGGAGCCACCCCATGCCCAGGCAACCAGCAAGCTGCTGGCACGAAGCCTCTTTGCCTGTGGCATCTCCACATTACTGCAGACCACCCTGGGAAGCCGGTGAGCAAGGGGATGAAGGGGATGCAGCTGTCACCGGGAGGAGGGTGATGCCAGGGCAAGGCATGTCTCTGCCCCCTCCTAGGATGTGGGAAGCCAGGCTATGCTGGAGGTGGGAAGGGGCACAACGACAGCCCCTTGCCCTGCATCTCTGCATGGCTGTCCCCCTCTAGCAAAGCTGCTGTGGTTTCCCTCTAGCTCCTTTCTGCCTTGCTTCAGCATTTTGGTGTCCATGCCTATGATAGGTGGGTTGGAACTAGATGATCTTTAAGGCTGTTCTATGATCATGTGCAGCTCCTCCAGGCCAGCCTGTGCCTGTGCTGCCCACGTGCCGTGCAGGGGTTGTGTGCTTTGTCAAAGCCTGACAGCTGCACACATCTCATGTGCTGTTACTTGGGATGTGCTAAGGACACATTTGAGATATGGGATGATTTCCTGCCACTTTGGGCTTCTCCTCTCCTTCCATTCCTATCCCTTGCTCCTCTTGCAGAGAGGACTTTGGGTACAGCCCTATCACCTCTTTACTCCCTAACATGCCTTTGCTGTCCCATTCCTCAGGCTGCCACTGGTTCAAATCCCATCCTTCGAGTACCTGGTCCCTGCCATGGTGTTGAGCTCTCACCTGTCCCTTGGTGCCAGCACGGACAGGAACGGTGAGCACAGCCCTAGACTCTGCGTCCCATTGGCCTGGGCCATGCTGGTGCAAAGGGAAGGGCAATGATGAGGGGTAGCAAGGAGTCTTGCCTACTGGCACCTCTAGTGATGGTGCACAGCACCCTACTCACCCCTGAGTGTGCCTGCAGCACATCTGGTCACCATTCTAGTATCAGGGCTTATGGGAATGAGAATGCTGGCCCTTCTCCAGCAGCCTGTAAGATGCATGCTCTTGAACTCGACTTCAGAAGCCCAGTATCCATGTGAATCACACCCCTCCAAAATTCCTTTCCAGGCACAACCATGGCCAGTGTGTGCCCTGCACCTCACTGCACTGCCACAGGGAACTGGGCTGCCACACTGCAAGAGGTGGGTGCTATTGTGCTGGGCTGGGGGTCCCTGACCTCCTGCTCCACCAGTACCCCACTTTTCACCTTTGCAGCTCTCCAGGGGATTGCTATGAATCAGGGAACCCAAGGGGATGTGCAAAGTGGGGGTTGTGGTGCATGTGGGTGCAGATGTTCCCCTGGGCTTGGGGTGAGCAGAGCATTGGGGATCAAATGATGCTGCTAGTAGGGGGAGCTCAGCTGAGCTGTTCTCTATGTATCCTGCCCCACTGGTCTCATCCTTTCCTCCCACAGATCTCTGGAGCTGTGCTGGTCTCGGGGCTGATTCAGCTAGTGCTGGGAGTGTCTGGTGTTTGTGGGTGGGTGGCCCGGCACTGTGGGCCTATGGTCCTGGCCCCCAGCCTCTCCATCATCGGACTGTCTGCATATAAGGAAGCTGCTTTCTTCTGCTCCACTAACTGGGGCATAGCACTGCTGTATGTGAGCCCAGGGGCCATACTGGTGTGCAGTCCCTGGAGCTTCCCTTCACCATAGGGATGGGGTATCCCCACAGTACATGGGGGCCCAGTTGCTGTGATGTTCTGTAGAGACCTGTGCTCCCTCTTCTAGGCTCATGTTCCTCGCTGTCACCTTCTCCCAGCACCTGGGGTCCTGTCGCCTGCCCTTCTGCACCAGGCTCCAGGCTCAGGAGGGCTTCAAGGAGCTGCCTGTAGCCACCCTGCGCACACTCTCGGTACTGAGGCTTGTCCAGCCCTGCTCCTTTAGCTGTGCCCAGGTTTCTCTCTGAGCCTGGCTCTTTGGTGTGGGGTTAGGTGGGACCCAGTTTCTCTGGAGTAGAGCTGGGTGCTAGGAACAGAGGCAGAGGTGAGAAGTCCTGATGCAGCTCCCAGGGCATTAGTGCTTCTGGGACAGCACAGGAAACCTGGTGTTGGAACAGCAGAGCCTGGGATGCAGCCTGCAGGGGTAAGGGGAGATGTGGTATGGCTCTTTAGGATATGTGACAGGACAAGGACCTGCTGACCAGGGCACAGATGGGGTGCTGACCAGGGCAGAGAGGGGACAGGGGTCCCTTGCTGAGGATCTTGCTGCTGCCTTGCAGGTACTGCTCCCATTTGCTGGTGTCTGCATCGTCTGTGCCATCCTCAGCCACCTCCACATCCCATGGGAATCGCTGAACCTGGTCATGACACAGCTGTCCTGGGCTAACAGCACCTCCCATGCCCCTTGGGTCCACATCCCCTATGCAGGTGGGGTGCAACAGGGATGGATGCAGCTGTTTGCCTTTGGCCGGGTCCTCTATCATCTGTCCCTTTTCCCTCTGCTGCAGAAGAGTGGGGATGGCCACTGCTCACCCCCCGGGCTCTGGCAGTGGGCATCGCCATGGCCATCGGCTGCAGCATGAACTCCATGGGCTGCTATGTGCTGTGTGGGAAGTTGCTGAGAGCCCCCCGGCTGCCTCCCCATGCTTGCAACCGTGGACTCTGTATGGAAGGGCTAGGCAGCCTCCTGGCAGGGCTGCTGGGCACCCCCGGTGGCACGGCTGCCAGTATTGCCAACGCCTGCACCACTGGCCTCACACAGGTATGCCTGGGGTGGGGGGAGGAAGGTTGTCAAGGGAAGACTATGGAGCAGGAGGTGTAGGGGACCTGTAGCACCCTGGCTGCCTCTGAGTCAGCACTGGAAAAGGCAGGTGTGCGTGGCACGACATCCTCACTTTCCTCCTTTCCACCAGGCTGGTTCTTGTCTCCCGGTGCAGATAAATGCACTGGCATGTGTGGCACTGGGCATGTCCCCGAGGCTGGTAGGACTCTTCACCCGCATCCCCCTGGCAGTTCACGGTGGGTACCCTGCCCCTCCCTTGCACTGCAGTGCCCATGGCATGCCTGGCGCTGTCTGACTCCCACTCCTCGCAGGAGGGGTGCTCTGTGTCACCTACGCCGTGGCTGTGGGCACGGGGATCTCCTACTTCCAGTATGCAGACATTGACTCGGGGAGGAACATCTTCATCGTTGGCTTTGCCATGTTCATGGCACTGCTGGTGCCACGGTGGTTCAGTGTGGCTCCAGATCACCTGGCGACAGGTAGGAGTGTAATTCCCCAGACAAGTCAAAGCCTCATACCTGGTGGCTGGTGATCACACCTCTGCTGTCCTGGAGCCTGAGTTGTTTCACAGCAGCAGGGAGCTCCCTTTCCAACCCCCGTATCTGCTGCGGCAGCTCCTACCCCTTCCCCACTACTGGGATGGGATATCCTGGGTGATTCTGGCACTGACCCTTCAGGCTGGGTGCCCCTGGACCTCTTCTCCCTCTCCCTGCTGATGGTGCCTGTCTTCTTAACCGGCTTCTTGTCTTTCTTCCTGGAGAACACAGTCTCAGGTGAGAGGCTGCTCCAGCTGCTCTTCATGAACCTGTGCTCTGAGGGCTGGATCTGTCCATGGCACTGTCCATTGAACCTCCAGGCAGCCCTGCTGGGGGTCCTAGGGCTCGTGTGGGCTGAGGGTGCAGTCAGAGGAAGAGGCTTCCATTTCTCTGCCCACCACCCTGCTTGCAGGAACCTTGGAGGAGCGAGGGCTGCTCTCCAAGCTGACACCTCGGAAAGTTAAAGCAGGCCATCAGCACCCTCGTGGAGGGAAGGGTGAAGTCGGCCAGACCTATGGCATTCCGGCCAGGTTGAGAAGGCTGCTGCCATCCTCCTGCAATACCTTCCCCTGCTGCTTCCTCTGCCCAGGGTGTGAGGAAGAAGAGGAGGAAGAGGCTAGCTGCGCCTCTGAGGAGGGAAGTGCTGCCCCAGGGGAAGGGACACAGCTGCTTTCCAAGCCTGGCTCCAGGGAGCCCCATCTAGCCAGTGAGGCTGAGTGAGACGGAGGTGCCCACAGGGCACAATGCAGCCTGACCCTGCAGCCTAGGGACACCTCATGGGGGACTGGGGCTGTACCCCCAAGGCAGCTTTGAGTGACTTAGCTCCTTATTTCTGAAGCCCATGTGGACTGGAGGGATCTGTGCTTCCACACTCCCAGCATGAATTTCATTTCCCTGCTTGGGAGCAAGCTATAAAAACCTTCAACCAACTTTGCACTTTCCAGGGGTTTCCTTTCCAGGCAGGTTTTGGCCACCCTCCCCTGGTGCTCTGAGCACTGTGACTGGAGGGCACAGCTCTGTGGTGCCACTGCAGCTGAGAATAAGGGTTCCCCCAAAGACCACTGTCACTCTGTGGGCTGGGAAGGGCTCAGGCTTTGGCCAGCCCAAAATGTCTGCTCACCCACTGTGCTTAGGAAGGGATGGCTCTCCACCTTCTCATGTCTGTGTCCCAGCTATGCCCATGTCACCAGGTGTGTATGAATGCCCTGGCTCTGGCATACCTGCCTGTCTCAGGCTTGAAGCAAAACTGTGTTCACAAAACCAGCGACCCCCCCTTTCATCTGCAGTGGGGTAGGACCAGGAGTGCTCATCACTTAACTGACCCCCAAGTATTGCTGTTGTTGCTAAACCAGCCAACAGTGGATTTCTCTGGGCAATGCTCTGAGCCTGGGTTGATTCCTGCTGCCAGCTGGCTGTGCCAACTGCAGCAGAGTCTGTACCAGTCCTAGTTGCTGCTCCAGTGTTTAAAATGGATTGGAGTCTGGAGAGAGGGTCCTGTGCTCCCCATCCTGCTTCCACCAGTCTGAACTGGCCTGTAGAAGCCCATAAGTGGGGTAAGAAGGGATGCAGCTTAAAGAAAACACAGACTGGGGCTGCGAAGATGATGGAGCTAGTCCACAGGAGTGACATGCTCTGGCTGAATCACAGCTCTGGATTGTGGCTGCTCCCTCCACCTGGTCCCAAGGAGCCCCCTAACACCCGGGAACACCCACAGATGGCTGCAGGGTGGGAGGGATGCAGTGGCACCTGTGTGCAGGTCCCCAGGGGTGAACCCCCTTAACCCAGCTGCCTTGGCCCTCCACACCCAGTGGGCATGGGGTGGAATACACCGTCTGGCAGCACCCTGCCCAGTACTCCACCTGGGTCTGACCCCCTAGCCTGGCCATGCAACACAATTTGTCCTATAGTCTACCTGCTCCCAACTTCCCCAGTCTCCTCTTGGGGGACAAACCCTCTGGCAGGATGAGCCTCCTTGGCCCCGCCCTCTGCAGTCTGGTAGGGCGAGTGGGGTGTGTGGATAGGGTGCAAATCGGAGGCTCAGACGCAGTGCAGGGGTGCAAGGGAGCAGTTTGGGGGTGCAGGGTGGATGGCATGCATGGGATGCAGATGAGGGATCACAGCATTTGGGTGCTGGACGGGGCGGCGGCGTCACTGCCCAGGCGAGGGCACTCAGTGTGGAAAGGGTAGGGTGGTGTCCTGTGAGCCCAGTCCCTGGGCACGGAGGGCAGGGGCGCCTGCACCCCGAGCTATGCGGGACTCGCTGGGGTGCAGCAGCCAAGTGAGTCCCAGCGCAAGACCGGGAGAGCAGGGGGGTCAGTGCCCGCCCTGTGCCTGTGCTGCGTGGACACCGTGCGACAGCCGGGGCCGAGCAATAAACCCGAGGCCAAGGGACAGGAGCCCCCGCCTACTGCTGTCTCTCCGGGATGTACCGTGCCCACAGCCCAAGGGCTGTCCCCAGCTGGGCACTTGAACCGGGACGTTTCATAGAAGGAGCGAACACAAAACAGTGTTGAAACATTTCAGTTCCCGTCGCGGCCGTGGCAACGTGCTCTGGCCGCTGGGGAAGCTCCAGAGGGACACACCAGCTCGGATGTCCATGATGGGGCAGGGTCAGTGAAGAAGCGATGGCTCTCGGTATTTCACGGAGCCGGCGCCCCGCGGCGCCCGGTGCTGCCCATCCCGGCGTGCCCCGGCGCTCGCACGCCGCGGAAGAGCGCAGCATGCTGGGAGCCGTAGGCTGCTCTCGCCTCCGGCCTGGCACCGCTCGCTACCGCAAAGCTCATCTCTCCCTGGCAGTCGCTGGCGCGCTTGCTCCCCTTGCCCTCGGGTAACTTCTCGGCTCCGCAGAGCCCCGGTGCTGCAGCCCCCCCGGGAGGCTGGGTCCCCCAGGATTTTGGCAGGCGGGGAGGAGCGAGTAGCAGCAGCGTAGGCTGCTGCCGGCGCTCTGCCGGGGTCTGTCCAGGCAGGGGACGGAGCACTCGGGTGGGATCTTCTAGCAGGAGGACTGAAGCGTCCTGCTGCCCATCCTGGAGCGAGCAGGGCAGCTTAAACATTCTTTTGCATGTAGGATCCTTGCTGTTTTAATGGCAGCAATCACCGGACAGTGCTGGGGAGGTAACAGTTGTGTGGTTGCTGTGTGTCTGCTGGCTCATTTGGGGTGCTTCTAGTGAGCTGGAGTAGTAACTACCCTGCACAGAACTTCCCCAGATTCCCGTGCCAGCAGAGCTGTGTGCATGTGCAGGGATATGTATGACCAGAGCAGGATGAGCATCCTCACCTCCAGGCTGTGAGGTGGGGCTGGCATTGTGGAGGGGCTGGCATTGTGGAGAAGCTGGCAGGGACCAAGGGTCCCTGTGAGGCCACCCCAAGGACTGTGGTCTTCCTTGATGGGGCATAAGGCAGAGACCTGATTGCTGTCTTACAGATGGAGGGCTCCGAGGAGCTGGAGAACAGTCTCCTGACAAAACCCTGGGCTTCTGTTTGCCTTGGAGAGTCTGCTTTTCTTGCCAAAGCACATTTCAAGGATACTGGCTACATCCTGCTGATCTCTGACCTCAGCAGGATTTGGTATGAGAGTGCCGACACTGCGACTGTGGGGCAAAGGTCCAAGGTGAGTGTCTGGAAAGTCCAAGGATCTTCTTTTCTCCTCACAGCAGATGACATCCTAGCATAAACTGGTGACACAGTGGCTATTGTATCTGACAAGGCTCAGGTACAAATGGCTGGCCTGGGAAGTCCACAGACAGCTCTGTCTAAGCACTGTCACCCCAGTTGGCCAAGCCCTCTTCCTCTGAGAGAGTAGACCAGGCTATTTAGCATGCCCAGGGCAGACAGGTGTTCACTGGGGCTGCATGCTGAGGCTGTAATGCTCGTTCCACTTATGGACTGGATGGGCAGCTGGTTTCCCCAGGAGCACTGTGCTAAGGAGGAGCTTGAAACAAGGCTGCCTTGTACTGGTCTCACCAGTAATGGAGAGACTCCTGTTCACATTCATAATCAGACACAGGCACCTACGGAGTGTCCTGTCAGCACAACTCCCAAAACACATGGAGCCATGCCTCATTCCCTCACTCTAACCTGTGTGCCCCAGCCCCCACATGCCACCCTGGTCTTCTGTGTCCCTCTCTCAAAGAGTGGCTGTGCTGTGTCAGAGGGATAGGTATGTGGTGGCTGACATCCCTCAGCTTTGGCAGGTGAGATGAGCTGTGACAACTGTCAGCCATCCTGTGCCGGTTGTGGTGGCATGTGGAGCAGATTTACTAGTGGAGACCATTGCACCCTGCTCACCACCTGGACCTTCCTGGGCTGGTGGAGCAGGGGAGCCTTCCCAGCAAAGCTGGCCTGGGAGAATGAGTGGGAAATGTCCTGTTGTAGAGCTGGAAACCAAGGCCCAGGATGGACTTTTGCAGTGCTGGGACATGTAGAAGTAGTTTGGATCCTTCTGTGCTGGAATTTCTGATGGGTTTTTTTTCCCAGTACTGAGCTCACGAGGGCATTCCTAACCTTCTGTTTTCTCAGGAGCTGAACAAGCGGTTGACAGTTCATGTGTCCTCCTTCCTGCATCACTTGCACAACCTGATGTGCCCCTTGCTGGCAGGGCAGCCAGATGCCACCACCTCCTTCTCCTGCCACTGCTCTGCTGATGGCCTCAGTCTCCATGTGAAGAGCGAGCTCTCAGGACTGCCCTTCTACTGGGACTTCCACTGCTCTCCCGCTCCCGTGGAGATGGTGAGTAAAATTGCAGAGATGGAGAGGGGCATGACCAACATTCATAGAGTCGTAGAACAGTTTGAGGTGGAAGGGACCTTAAACATCATCTAATGCCAACCCCCTTGCTATGGGCAGGGAGGGACACCTTCCACTAGATCAGGTTGCTCACAGCTCCATCCAGCCTGGCCTTAAACACTTCCAGGGATTAAGGACTGTCTCCTAATGCTTGGAGGCTTTTGAGTGATCTCAGACCATGCTGGTGGCTGTAGGGCTTGGTTCTGCCTGCTGCTCTTCCTGAGTTAACCATCCTTTCTTCCCATTGAAGCTTTGACATCTTGGTCAGTGCCTAGCAGAGAGGTCCCTTGCAGAGAGATGGCCTAGCAGATGCTGCTACCAGGGCGTCAAGGAGGTGTCCAGTTTGGGACAATGCCTCGGCAACAGTCTTCTCCTTTGGGACAGCTGTGAAGTGGGGCACAGAGCAGCGGGTACCCGCAGAGGACCCACAGGCCTGGATGGAGGTGATGGAGGGAACTAAAACGGGCTCTTCCCGGCTTTTAAGGGGTTGCTCTTAACCACAGGGCCGCTTAAATTGTGGATCCAGCCCCTCCTGCCCCCATCCGTCCCCTCGGAGCCCTGCGGCCATGTGCGCACAAGAGGGCGCCCGGCGCCCGCTAACGGCCTCGGCAGGAGCCCCGCGGCCGGCCCGGCGGCTCCGCTGCTGGCGGGAGGCATCGCCCTGGATCCCCGGCACCCCTCTCCTGCCGTGTCCCCCGGGTTTTTCTGCGGGTCACGTCCCTTCTTCACCTCCGAATGGCTGTACTCGGGTATCGCCGAGAGCCCAGCAGGGACTCCCCAGCTGCTGGGGACTGGGAGGTCTGCCCTCGTTTTCAAGGTTGAACTGGGGAACAAACAAAATTGGGGTCCTGGCTTGGTTTACCCTCGGGAAGAAGCACAGAGGCTGAGCTGAGAATGCTCAAGAAAGCACAGGAAATACACATACCTGTTGGATTAGGTCCAGAGGAGGGACACAAAGATGATCAGAGAGCTGCAGCACCTCCCCTCTGAAGAAAGGCCGAGAGAGTTGGGATTGTTCAACCTGGAGAAGGCTCCGGGGAGACCTTATAGAGACTTATAGAGACTTTCAATACTTAAAGGGGGGCTATAAGAAAGATGGGGGCAGTCATTTTAGCAAGGCCTGTTGCAGCAGGACGAGGGTAAGGATTTTAAAGAGTGTAGATTTAGGCTAGATATAAGGAAGAAACTTTTTACACAGAGGATGTTGAAACACTGGAACAGGTTACCCAGAGAGGTGGTAGATGCCCTGGAAACATTCAAGGTCAGGTTGGATGGGACTCTGAGCAGCCTGCTCTACTTGCAGATATCCCTGCTCACTGCAGGGCAGTTGAACTAGATGACATTTGAAGGTCCCTTCCAATCCAAACTGTTCCATGAATGTATGAGAAGGTGAAAAAACTGAGCTCTCAGCTGGTAAATGCTCCTCTCCATTTGCTTGGAAGCATGCTGGGTGTCTGAAGGTACCTAGGAGGTGGGAAGCAGCTGGGAGCTGAGCTTGGCTAGTGTGGATGCAGGAGTAGGAACCAACTTTGGCTTGTTGTAGGTTGACTCAGTACCCAGCCAGGGGCTTGAGGCAGGCACAGATCATGCCTGGCAAACTGCTGCTTGCCCCATCCTAGCTCTGCAGCAGATGGTGCTCTCTGAGTGTATGGGTGGCTGATGGCCAGTACCTCGGTGGCTCGTGCCTGGGGGTTAGTAGAGCGGGGAGCCTGCGGTGGGCTCACTGCAGGAGAGAGAAAGCTTTGTGAGTGATGCTGGGTTTGCTGACCTCTCATCTGTGGGCTCAGCCTGGCCACAAAGACAAGGAGCTTGCTGGGGAAAGAGGATCCCAAATGCGCTCCCTGGGGCTGCGGAAGGTGATGGGCAGGAGGCTGCTTTGTGTTCCTGGTGGGCCAGGGCAGTCCTGCCTGGCTCTGGGGTAGGGGATGTGCCCAGGGCTCTGTATAGGGCTTGTGTGGCTGTAAGCTAAGGATGGGCATGGTGGGCTGCAATGGGGAGCTGCAGCTTGCATGAATCCTGTTGAGATTTCATCTGCTTTTGATATTGCTTCCTTGGGAAAGCCTCTGCTGTTTCTCAAGCCATGCTTTGACACCTTGGGTCCTTCTCTGTTTTTGCCCAGTTGTGCCCGTTTCCTATGTGGGAGCATGTCTTGGGGTGCACAGAGCCACGGGATGGTCTGGGTGGTACATGGGGGACTCTGATTCCTGATGCACTCCAAGGGGTGGGTGGAGCATTGCCTCACTCCTGCACTCAGTCCCATATGGGCTCTCCCACCCAACCTCACCCCTGCTGCAGCCCCCAAGTGTGAAAGAATAGGGCTAGGATGGAAGGATGTATCCCACAGCATCTGTGCTCCCTACTCCCAGCTCACCTCTTTTTGACCACTTCCCACTGCATTTAGGTGAATCATGGCATATCCTGGGGGAGTCCTGTGTGACCTGGGGTGCAACTCTTGCTAGAGTTTTGTTGGCTGCCCTGCTTTGCTGTATGGACAGTTGGGCTTATCTCTGGACTTGCCCTGGAGTGTCCCTCCTCCATTCTAGATGTCCCGTCACCTCGTGCGGCCCCTGATTTGGATGAGCCTGGCACTGCAGTACCAGGTGCAAGAGCTGACCTCCCTGCTGCTTCAGAAGGATGCTGAGATCGAAGACTACAGGGAGAGTGGGACCACTCTCAGCAGAGGTGAGGAGGGATGCCCAGAGTCAAGAGAGGAGTGAGTGGGGAGTGTGTTTCCTGCTTAGCAGGGCTGGCATGCTCTGCTCCCTCTGGCTACTACCCAGCCAAGCTTGTCACGTTCAGCTGCACCAGCAGCAAGACAGTAGCCAGAAGCTGGGGAGCAGCCCCTGGGGAAAGATGGGGAAGGACCAGCACTTGACTGGTGGCTGGAAGAGTTGGGGAGTTGCCAAGGGGCTCTCTGCTTCGTTGAGAGCACCTGGCTGTTCCCCAGGAGTCAGTGGGGATGCCAGCAAGGGCTGGCCCTGGAGCAGTGTCAGGATTCCTGCCCGAGTGCTTGGAGAACAACCAGGGGTTCCTGGCTGTCCCCATTGTGGGTAACACGGCCATGCGCATGCCCACCTCACCACCGGGGCCAGGGGTGGAGGAAGGAAGCCCCCTTGGGTAGGGCATGGATCAGGACCTGCCTGGGGGAGTTACCTTGCTGGAGGGCTGTCCTCCACTCAAAGAAGTTGGCTGGGAAGTGATTTTCAGGTCATCCTTTGCTAGTGCTGTGCTCTGTCCTGCTGCCAGAGGTGACACCTGCCCTTCTGTGGGAATCTTGCCCTCTGGGGTGTGGGATCTAATGGGGAGTCATCCCTGACTTGCATATCATGGCTGGGAAGGTGGTGTGGTTCATACTGTTTCCCATGGCAGGTACCTCACTTGCCACAGGAGCCTGGATCTGCCCTGCAGCTCTACTAGAGCTATATCAGCTGGCTGTGCTCCCCTCTGTCCTCCTGTGTGCTTGCTCTGCAGGGCTCAGAGCATCCAGGATAACCCAGATTGGATCCAGGGAAAAAATAATGTTTTAAACAAGGCACAGAGCAGAATAAGCTATAGCAAGGATTTGTTCCTGTCCTGCTAGAGGTGGACATAGGCTAGCTCACCCCTGCAGCTGGAGACAAGCACTTCCCTGTCCTGTGGTGCTCAGACAGCACTTCCAAGTTGTAAGACCTGTGAATGTCACTGAGCATGTCCTGCTACTGTCCCATGATGCTCTGGGCAGGAGGGTGCTGGCACAAGTATGGATGGGTGCTCTACTCTGCTACCCGGCTACTGTGTGCATCAATAGGCTCAACCTTATTGTCCCACTTCCTGTGGTCCTTGCACCTTCTACTAACCAGGTGGTGTGTCTCTGGCCCAAGGTGCCCACTGGGGTCTTTCACTGTCTCTGGGATGACCATGCTGGAGCTGTTCCCCTGCAGCCCCGTTGCCCATGGGCAGGGAAAGGGGATGACAGACCAGGAGGTGTGACCAGATCAGCCTGGGCTGATCCCTTCTCTCCCTTGCAGATCGCCTGCGGACAGAGCCCTTTCAGGAGAAGACATTTCAGCAGAACTTTATGACTGAGGTAAGGAGCGGTGTAAGTCCTCCTGCCTTTGGCAAAGAGGTGGTGGGGAGCCAGCCCTAGCAGCCCCAGTGTGAGGTGTGTTGGATGAGGGCACTGAGGGAGATGGCTGGACTTGCCTGGAGAGGGGTAATATCCACTGACTCTGCCAGGGCCCTACTTGTGTCCTTGCATCTCATCTGTAGGGTGAGCAGAGCTAGGGGCATGCCTGGCATGGCCGTATGGGGATGTGGCACTGTGATTTGTCACCCTCTCACCACTGCCTGGCTACTGGGGGTTGGCAGGGGTGTGAGCCAGGCTGGCTGCCCCGTGGGAGCAGCCATCACTGGGGTGTCCTCACCTGCTTCTTGCACTTGCCATTGACCCAAAACACTGATGCTGACAGCAGGCTGGGAGCAGGGGAATGAGGAGAAGCATCATTCAAGAATCTCATGATTGAACCTCAAGAATCTGCTCCTTTGGTTCATCTGCTGCTTTTAGAAGGAACTTTGTCATGGCTCATCATGGGGCCAAATGACTTTCAGCCTGTCATCTTCACTGAGCCCACCACTCTCCTCTTTGCCTGCTTGTTGCTAAAATCAGCCACGTGCTTTGGAGAAATGGGGGCTGGAAGGAGAGAGTCCTTCTTCTGATCCTTTTTCATTACTGGAAATAATTGCAGAAGCACTAAAATGATTCCGTTTAATGTGGCAAGATCAGAAATGATTGATGCTTATGGATTCATGCTTCCGAACGTTCCTGTGCTCACTGGTAGGGCTCAGGAGTGGGTCCTTACCAGGTCCCTAGCAGACACAGCTGTGGTGTCTGCTAGGGACCAGGGAGTCAGACAGTGTCTGTGGTGTCACATGGGCTTCAAGAGGACATCTCTTTATGAGACATAAGCTGATGCTCTTGCACAGAGAGCAATAAACCATCTGCAGAGTTCCTAAAAATTAGAGACGATCCCTCTTTTATATGAGAGGCATTGGATCCAGCACAGGCAGCTTTCCTTTCCGCCTGGTTATGATGGATAGAGATGAATTCATTGCTGGACTGCTACTTGGAGGTTGCCTAGGGACCGATGATCATGACCAGATTACATTCATCCTGGGCAAAGAAAGGACATTCCTAAACAGTAATTTATATCCTTCATGCTTTGAAAGGGCTAATTTCCCAAAGCAGGGGGAAAATTATGAGTGAAATCAACTCGGAGGAAACATTTAGATAGAAAAATGTGAATGAAAATGGTGAGCTCTTTCAGAAGAATTTCAGAACCACAAAAAGCCACAATTCCACAATCAAGAAAGAGGGCAGCGCTGGCCGAGAGCCCGTTCTGGTTCAGCGGCGAAGTGAAGGCAGCAATTAGAAATAAAAGAGCAGTTTATAACAAATGGGAGAGCGAGAGTAGATAGCAATCAATATAAATTAGAAATTATGAAGTGTAGAAAATGGATAACAGAAGCTAAAGACATCAGGGAAAAATCATGGCGAAGGACAGAAGGAAAGGGTTTTATTTAGTGTAGTCAGAGAAAACCCCAAGCTCCCAGCAGCGGGATAAGCTTATTAGTAGAGGGAGGTGGTAAAATGATTGATACTGGACCAGACATGGCAGAAGCAGTTGGTAAATGCTTCAGTGCTGCTGCTGGAAGGATGCGGGCGGATGTGCCAGGATTGGGGGATGATGAAGTATGTCTTTGTCCAAGGGTTGACTGAACATCTGCTAAAGGTGAACAGCAGGCTCGAAACTCAAGTTCTCTAATAGCTGGTATGGCATGAGGAATGGGGGTTCGATGGTGCAGGGTGGGCAGGAGGGGAGTGATGGAGCCCTGCAGAGATGAAAAAGCAGCTGGTGGAGAGCTCATCTGGAAGAGACTCAAAAGATGGGAGGACAGGTCATGTGTTGCAAGAATGGTCCAGGATCAGTGTCTTTGGGCCGAAGCATTGGATGGGTAAAGGGAAGGTTTGGGAGATGGTCCCCCTCTGCACCTCCTGGCAGTCAGGTCTGAGCACTGGCCAAGGAGCAGAGGTTGGTGGAGGGATGCAGTTGTGTGTTCAGTCTGCATGGGGAGATCTGTCCTCTCTGTGGTCATCCTGTTGCTTTATAAACCTCCTGTTGATGATTTTCACCCACGTACCATCCCATGGCAATGAGCCACAAGATGCAAACAGCTGCTGCCTTTGATTTTAATATGGTACCCCATCATTCCTCCTGATGTCTCCTAGGTCTTGTGTTAGTGAGGAACACGGCTTTGCAGCTCTCCACCACCAAAACTGACTGTTCACCTCAGTCTCCCCTCTGTTCTGCAGCAGAATGGTGGGCTGATGATCTCATTGTCTCTGGGCAGGTATTTCAGAGTCCCCAGGCAATTCAGTAGTCCATTTTCCAGCTCCAGGAAGGAGCTGCATGGGGGCTGGGGTCCCTCGAGGCTTGCTGTGGGGAGCCAGGAACACTGCAACCGACTCCCATGTCTGGGTTTTCAAAAAGACGCCGGACAATCAGCACGGAGACGCAGGAATGAATTGAGGGCTGGGGAGAGAGCCTGGCATTGAGAGACTTGGAAGGGAAGAGATCGGTCTAGCTTATCAGGGAGAAAATTGAGAGGCGCCTTGATTACAGTGCGTGAGGGTCTTTACAAGGAGAAAATGCTGGTTAGTGCAGGGCTCTCTTTAATCTCGCGGAGAGCAGCGGAGCACGAGCCAGGCACTGGGAACCAGAGCCAGGCAATTTGAAGCTAGGATGGAGGCGCTTGGGTTTGCTCCCGTGGGCAATTAGCAACTGGGGCATGATCCCAAGGGCAGTGGTTTATCCTCCATCTCTTGATGTCTCCAGAAGAGGACTGGGAGCCTGCCTGGAAGTAAACCACATTGCTGGGCTTGGTCTTGGGATGCGCATGGTTGCACATCAGTGGGCAGGTTAGGAGGAAAGGTCTGATGGTCCTTCCAGCATTGCCCTCTGGGAAATGGGGCTTCAGGTTGTGGATGTTAGATGGCAGTAAACACCTCATTGCTGGAAAAGAATTGTGATGGTGTGACACGGGGCTGGCGGGATGCAGGAAAGCACTCCACAGCTTTGCTTGCTTCTCAAACATTCACTGATGCATCCCCTGTGAAAATGAAAGGACCTGCCAGTCCCCCAGGGAGACCTGCACAGACTGTCAGCTTAAATGCTGCCTTTCCCTGGGACTGAGTGCACTTGGCTGTCCAGGGCATTTTAACTAATCATGGGGAGTTTTCCAGCAAAGCTCTGGGAATATTTATACGTTTAGGAAACGACGCTTTCACACACGCAGTTTTTGGCAAGGGTTCACTGCTGAGCAGCTGCCTGGGCTTGGGCAGAGCTGGAGGGAGAGCGGCGGCCGCGCGTGAGCCGAGGCAAAGCCAGCAGCTTTTATTGGCAAGCCTAGGGGTTCGCTCCATGAGGGGAAAGAGCAGGCAGCTGGAGAGGGCACAGTGCCTCAGGGCTGCCCCAACACCCTTCCCACCAGCCTAGGACACAGCAGCTCAGGGGTATTTTGTCCCCTGCTATCCCTTTGGCTTACAGAGATCACCCCATATGGCAATTTGGGGTGCCCACTCATGGGTTTTGAGATCTTGCCCTGGCCTGGCTAAGGTAAGTATTCAATCACACAGCTTCTGCCAGAGCCTGTGACCTGGATCTGGAAGGTGGGCAGGCTCAGGGGTCTGTTCAGTGCTGTCCCCCCCTGCCCCAAGACAGGCAGGGATGGGTATGCTGGGGACAAATTCACCAATACCATGAGTGTAAATATAGCTCCCGTGCCCCCAGGATGCTTTTCCCTGTGTATTTTTATCCACCACATGTGGGGGCGGCTGCTCGGCACCTCCGCAAGCCAAGTGCGGGACCTCGGCAAACAGGACGCAGCGGGTTCACGGCTCGACCCCAAGGCCTGGTGAGGAGGAGGAGGATGTGCCATCAAAACAAGCAACACCGGAGAGGAAGATAAACAAACAGACAGCTTCCAGAGTGGCCCCAGCCCAGGGCGAGCGGGAGTCCCGGGGCCAGGGATGGTGGCAGTGCTGGCGGTGGTGCTGGCTGACGTCAGGGCGCCCAGGGGTCAGCATCCCTCTTATTGTTCCTCACCGGGGTTGGGACAGGGGCCAGGCGCCCGTCCTCCTCCCACAGGAGGACACGGGGCAGGTGGAGGGCGGCTGGGACGCCTGTCGGAGCTACCAGCCATCACCACCCTGGGGTCCAGCTGGGCACCTGCCTGTGCACTGCCTGAGCCCTGCCTCTCCTTTTTCACGGGCACTAAAAATAAACCTCAGGGAGCAGAGCTGCTATGGCCTGGCCATGTATTTTGCAGGACAAGGATGGCATTCCTCAATCCCCCACATGCCTGGTGCAGCGGGGAGGAAGCGGCCCTTTGGCTCCTTTCAAGGAGGGATGTTTTTAATTAGCACAAGGTAGCTGCAGCTTTGCAGCAGTGGCTGGGCTAGAGCAGAGCTGATAGTGTGGGTGCAGCAT
This sequence comes from Corythornis vintsioides, assembly GCA_025447755.1. NCBI lineage: Eukaryota > Metazoa > Chordata > Aves > Coraciiformes > Alcedinidae > Corythornis > Corythornis vintsioides. Next base: position 49,774 of record JAOEGS010019589.1, on the reverse strand, counting down.
GTGCTGCTTGCACGCAGGGTGCACAACCCTGGGGAGGAGATGCTGTGGGCACTTGGCCAGGCCAGGGTCCCTTGGTTTGGAGCTAGGGCAGGGGTGGTGGTCGCAGTGCTGTTGCTAGCAGGGCTGAGCAGTGCAAAGAGTGCAAGACCCTGGGCAGACTGGCTCAGGGCACAGGTGACAGTGTGAGGCTCACTTATGGGGATCCTTGGATGAGCGGAGCAAGCACTTGTGTGCAGCCAAGCACCTGTGTGCACTCATCCAATGAGACCTGTGGGTGTCTGTGTCCTGCTCTGAACTGGGGCCACTTGTGGAGTCCTTGCTTCATTGCTGAACAAGCTTTGGTCACTGTATCTCATTTCTGCCCTGAGGTCTGGGTGCCACACTGGAAATGCAGTGGGCTGAGACTGCTGGAGGGATCAGGGCACAAGCTGTCCTGTACACACATGTATGCAAGGAGCTGCACACTGCTGCAGTTGGGGGGAACAGAGTCTCTCATGCTCTCGTGAGCACCTGTGCAAGAGCACAAGCATGCACCCAAGAGCAGGAGCATCCATGCCGACACCAGTGGGTGCGAGGGGCAGAGTGACACATCTGATGGCTGAAGGGGATGGGGGCCAGCACTTTATGCAGTAGCTCATTTGGGGAAGAGCACAGGCACTCCTCACTGTGCTGCATGGGCACTGTCCCCCTGTGGTGTTTGCCATGGAGGTGAGTGGCAGGCAGCACTGTGGAGTTATTTATTTATTTGCTGATGCCCGATCAGGTGAGAGGTGCCTAGCCAGGACATGCTTTCTGGGCCACTGCCAGCAGCTACAGGCTGCTTTCACAATCAGTGAGTCAGTGGAGCTGCACGCTGCTAAAATCAGACTTGGCACAGGTGCCCTGGGGTAGCAACCTACCCGAAATAGTGACCAGAATGCAGGCAAGGAGTGAGCTTGGCAGTGGCCCAGCAACCAGGCCAGGGCTGGACTAGCCTTGATTGCTCCAGCCCTTGTTTGTTGGGGGTGGGGATGCACAATGGCAGCAGCATCTGCTGTCCTGGGAGCCCCATGAGAATGCTCTTTCTGGGTCTGTGAGGGAAGTCCACAGCCTGACCCCCTTGACTGTGGCTGTGCCTGGCCACAGCTCTGTCACTGTTGCTGTGGAGAGTGGCTGGCACCCGGGCCAGGTATGGGCAGCTGCCTTCTTGGTCCCATTCCCACTTCAACCTAGCAGCCCCTGGTGGCTTGTTTGAGGATGGAGGGATGGACAAGTGCCATAACAGCCACCCTCCCTGGGGCACTGCCTGGCCTTTGGCTTTGCAGTGCCAGTGGTCAGGCATACGCGGTCTGACTCTTCCTTGTCCTCTCTGTGGCATGCTGTGCCATGTGAAGTCATGCCATGCTACACCATGTAAAGCTGCGCTATGCCATGCTGTGCCCTGCCGTACCATGCTATGCCATGCTGGGTGCTGCTGTAAGCAGGCAGAGGGGTGTCACAGGCTTCAAACCCTGCTGCTGTGTGAGAGGCCCCAACCCATGCATGGGCACTGTCTGCACAGTGCTGCTGAGCAGCAGCTCAGCTCAGGAGATGATTGATCTTGTGTCAGCAAGTGGTGGTTTGAGCCAGTGCCAGGCCTTAGCTCAAACAGGAGCATTGAAGGGGGAGAGCCCCTTCCCCCTCCGGAAAGCGGAGCAGCAATCCCCCTGCCTCCACCCCTACCCTGCTCCCATATCTTGGGCACTATTGGCCCTGTGGCCACAGGCAGCTGCACAGTCCTGGGGAGCACACGGGGGGCAGCAGGGGGCACGCGGGCATCTGGGGTCCCAGTCTTGCCAGGCTGAGCTTTCTGGGGGCCATGTTTGGGTTAGAGAAGGGTAAAGTGGGGTTGCAGGGACAGCTGGTGGGGGGAAGGTGCAGGGCATGGGCTACCCCTCGCTGCTGTGTCCCACAGCTGCCTGTCCTGACCCTTCAGCTCAGGATGTGTCAGCAGCTCCTACAAGGAAAGGACCGCTTTGGGAGGAATTGGACTTTGCTGGGACTCTAAAGGCACTTCTCTGTGTCAGAAAGGTGCAGGGTGGCTTCTCCATCCCCAGCTGATGGGATCAGGACAGGAGTATTGCCATCCACACCAACTTGCTGGCCACAGGCAGGGCAGAGGAGTGGTGCTGCCTGCACCCCTGACACTGCTTTCACCATCTCGTTGCACCCACACTGTGCACAAAATGGGCTGCCAGGTTTATGTTCCTGCATGTCCTTAGCCCTTTCCCAGCTCCCCCCATGCCTCCTTCTCCTGTGACATCCATGGGCAGCCTTTTTTCAGTGTTGCTGAGAGCAAATCCCTCCCTATCCCTCAGGCCACCACAGCCTCTACCAGTGGTGCCAGCCCATGCAGAGGTGGTATGGAACAGTTGGGCATATCTGGGCAGGCAGCAGCCCTGGAGGAGGAGTTTCTTTGCACCCCAGGGGGCACAGCCTCTGGATTCCTGAGGCTGCCTGGTCCCACTCCACTCGGACCTTCTCGTCCTATGAGTCTGTGTAAGGAAACAGGGCCATTCATGTGTTTCTCTCTCTATTTATACCTCTCCCTTTCCGTATTTAGTGTGTGCACAGGCAGAGGGGGCAGCGAGTGCCGGGGCCACTGATGTTCTTGGCTCCAGCGCCGGCTGGAATTTTGTCCTGGAATGTATCCTGAACCGCTCTGAAAACACGAATAAATCTCTGTGTGTTGTGTGCGTGTGTGTACACAAATATATAGACAACATATAGACACGGAACCGTATAGGGCATTTGTGAGCTTTGCAATTTAAAGGAAGGAGTAGTTTGAGGGCTCTTGGCAAGGTGAGCACCTCTGGATCAGAGGGATGAAGGGTGCTCTGCTAGTGGTCAGGCACCTCAGGAGAGAGGTGGCTCTTGCTTTGTCCTTTCCAGGGAGTTGGAACAACACTGTTGGTGACATAGCCAAGGTAGCACGCCCAGCCAGCCCTGAGCAGTGCTCTGACTTGCAGGGGTTTGCATTACATGGAGGTCTCTGTTCCCTGGTCTCCGGTTTCCCAGTGAGATCCTCAAGAGAGCCATCTCCTGTGTTGCTGGCACAGACTGTAGAGCCTAGTAGGGCAAGGACAGCAGCCCCTCTGGGGCATGGAGTGGTACAGTGGCCACCTGGAGGGTCAGCAGTGGCCTCCTAAAATGAACTGGTGCTCACGGATGTTGAGGGAAGATGATGATGTGGAAAAGAGAAAATACATGTTGGGTAGCAGGTCCCAAGTAAGTGCTAGACTGGGTATCTCCTTGGGGTGCTGGGACAACCAGTGCTCCTGGCTGTCTGGGGAAATAGAAATTAGATACCAGATCCTGAGCAGGATACTCGGCAGGAGGGCAGCTCCTCAGGAGATGCTGGAAGCTGCTGTGCTGAGGATGCTGGGTGGGGCTGTGGCAGGAGCACTGCTGGGTCTCTCAGCACCTCTTAAGCAGGGAGCAGGCACCCCATTTAGCCCAGCTCAGGATCACGCCAACTTCTTGTCTTCTGGGTGCAGAAAAACTTGATATTTTGGGACTGAAAATGCCCATGTTTGGTCTCTAGCCAAAGGTGATGTGTTTGTGGGTGGGGGAAATTGGAGCAAATTCCTGCTGTGAGTCCTGCACGTGTGCGCGGGCGTGCGGAGAGGGGAAATACAGTTTTCCTTTTGAAAAAAAAAAAAAAAAAAGCCCCACTTATTTTTATACAGAACTCCAGAAGGGCTGAAGGTGGAAACTTGGCCTGTCAGCAGCAGCTGTCACAGGGGAGCGGGTCCCTGCCTAAGTTTGGGGGGAAACCACAGCTGGGTGTTAATGGGACTGTTAATGAATTAATGTTGGCTGCTGGGGGCCAGGGGGGGAGCGTGGCTCGGCGGGGCACGCGCAGGGGAGTTCTGCCCAGCTCACGGGCTCTGGCTCCCGGCACGGCCGCAGGAAGCCCCAGCTCTGGGAGCCACGTGCTTGGGAAGGTGAGAATCTCCATTTCCAGTCATGTCTTGCTCTCCAGGTTGTGGAAACTCTTTGAAATGTGGCCCCATTGCAGGGAAGAGGATCCCACAGCCCAGAGCTTACAGCCATCCTTTGGCTATGAGCATCTCCTGCCTGAGCCGGTGGTATTGCTTAATGCCTGGTCTCCTCAGCTGCAGAAACCAAATCTTTAAAGCAATTTAAAGGAAATGGCAGGGAAGTGAAATCCCCTCAGGTTTATTTATGGATTAGGGAGCTTGTGCTGCTCAGTCAGTGCAATGTCTGGAGCAGTGCTGGCCTCTGCATGGCTCTACCTGTCTGCAGCCCTTCTTGGGGTTACTTCTCTTTATGTCTTCTCCAAAATGTGGAGGAGCACCCATGCCCCATGATGCAGGCTCAGTAGCATGTCTGGATGGGTTTCACACCCAGCTTGCTGGGGACAGCTCTGGAAGAGGAGGTCATGCTAACACACTCAACTGATGCCAGCATAGCAGGGGCGTGGTGGGGCTGAGGAATAGCACCGTAACCTGGTTGCTCTAGAAGTGAGAGGATAAAAAAAATGTTGGGAGGATATGGGATAGAGAGAGAAAAATCTTCTCCATGGACCACTCCTGCTGTGTTTTGCATCAGGCTCTGTAGGCAAGATCTCAGCCATGAGGAAGCTGAGGATGACTTGCTGAAGCAGAAAAGACCACACCCAGAAGAGGATGGCCATACTGGGGAAAGGAAGACCATGCTGAAATAGGGATGACCATGCCCAGCATGGGGCTGTGGGTAGACAGGTTCCTCAACAGAAGGTTCCGTTATGGATGGAGACAGATCCTCTTCTGCTGAGAGGAAGGCTGGTGATGTGATTGCACACAGCTTATAGATGCTCTGCCAGCTCTAGTGTTGGGTGTCTGTAGGTGGGTGCAGACAGAGCCTCACCTCAGTAAGGAAACCTCTCTTCACTGTCATACCCAAGACCTCTGTGCTGGCTCTTTGGGTTCAAGCTCTAATTCTGCAGCAAACATTTGCCACTCAGTGCTGAACCTGGCTGGTGGGGCTGAGGACTTGGAGAGGGTAGTGCCTGGACTACTCTCACAGACCTGCTCCTTACACGGGTGGACTCTACATAGCTAGCCCCCAACACTGGAGAAGGCCCTTCAGAGGATCCCAAATCCCAGCTTCGAGGGGCTCTGTGGCTCCTCTGTGCCTGGAGACCAACTCTGGATCTACTGGGTCCAGAGCCCTTCCCAACCCCATGCCAGATAGACGGATATCCCAAAACCCACTGGTCCCAGGGGCGCCCAGTGGGTCCCTCTGCCTGAATAAGGTGGTGTGCGTGTGCCCAGACTGTCCCCTCCTGTGACTGTACAGTACACACGGCTAAATATATGTCTGTGCAGATACAGGAACTCAGAGGGGCTGAGTGATGCTCCCTTTCTATACCTCTTTTCATGAGGAGAACTAATGAGATTCATGTCATTAAAGGGCTGATGTTTTGTGGGATGGGAGCCTTTTAAACGGGATGTGTCCTGGCTTAGTCATGGCAAATATTTACCAAAAAAAAAAAGAAAGAAAGAATGAAAAAAAAGGGACATACTGTATAAAATTAGAGTTCTGAAAATAGTATTTAGATCAAGTGAGAGAGAGGAACCTAAAACAGAAAATACAGCCCAGTCTGTTCAGGAGTCAGGGGAAAAAGAGAGAGTGAGGGGAAAAAAAAAAAAAAAAGCAAAAAAAAGCCAGAGATAAAACGAGAGAAACCTCGGCAGTAAAAACAGCATCTTGGTAAATAGACTATTAAAAAAATTCTGACCTGCTTTATGGCTTTCTTGGCTGCCGTTCAGCTGTGCTGCCCCGGCCAGCACGCAGGGAAGGTAGCAGGGGCCGGCGTCTGTGGGGATGCTTAGAGCCCCGGGACGCGGCTCCCGCCCCCACCCCGAGCAGCCATGCGGGGCGTTAAATTTAGCCACATAATGATGGCCCTGAGGAGGCAGCCTTTTGTAGCCACACTGTAATTACTGCCTTGCTTATAAATTTTATTTTTCTTATTATGTTTCCTCCTCCGCCGGGGAAGGGGTGGGGAGGGTCTTGCACACCCCCGTCAAACCCGCAGCCCTCCGGGGAGCTGGGGGTACTGCTGCTGAGGGGATGGAGCAGGTCCATGGGATGCACAGGAATGGCTGCCTGAGCCCCTTGTGCTGCCCCAGGACAGGGCTTAGCCCCACATTTGGTGATGGGGAGGGTTTTGAGCTAACATTGCTGTGGTAGGGTCCACACAGGCCAACGTACGGGTGTCTTGGCCCCCCAAACCTTAGCATCACCCTCTCAGGCTGCTGGGAAGATGAGCTTGTGCAGGTAGAACCAGAGGGGGCTCCAGCAGGACTGCAAGCCCATGGCATGGCCAGGCTGGGGAGGCAGCTAGGACCCCCACCAGATGCAAGGATCAACTGCCCAGCCCTGCTTCCAGCCCGGCTCCTCACAGAGGTGGGAAAGGCGAAAAGGGCGAGGGCTGGCCCTGGCCCCCTTCTGCTGGGAGCAAGACAGAGAGGACGGCTCCTCTCTAAGCCGGTGCAAGTGGGGGACAGTTTCAGACCAGGCGAGAATGTGCCAGAAAAGGTCTCGTTCCCCTCTTGTTTTCCCAAAACAAAGGAAGCAGCCTTGCATTGCTGGAAGTCGCGTGCTCAGTCTGTGCTGCCTTGTTATCATCCGATAACCCGGCGACCCAGGAGCTGCCCTGCTCCTCACCCGTCGAGCCCACACTACGGGATGCGAACAGCTTCCGCATGAGCTGCCCTTTGCAGAGATCCGTTTTCCGCTCCCTGAGCTTGGGGGGACAGTGGCGGGGGCTGCTGCAGTGGCCCCAGCCAGCCCCAGGCTCACCATGTACAGTGCACTGTGTCCCTGGACTGGGACCTGCCCATGCAGGTGATGGTGGATGGTGAGGGCAGAAGAAATGCAGAGGTGGCAGGTGTCTTGGTATCACCTGGGTGCTGCCATCCCATGAAGTGTGTGTAAGGAGATTTGGGGCTCTACTATATCTCACTTATCTTGAGAGCACCATGGTCAATCTCTGCTCTGGAGCAGCATGGGCAGTGTGAGGGGCTGGGGTCCAGGGTCACTTGGAGCACACAATGATGCCTCAGGGAAAGGACCCTTGCAAACTGCCAGGGAAGGCTGTGTGACACCAGGACATCTTACTTTCCCTTTGATCTCTGACCCTTCTCCCTAACTTGTGCCCTAGGGAGGGTGCAGAGGTGCTAAGGTGCTGTAGGGACTTTGGTGGAGCTGGTGGTCAGGGTGATGTTCATCCATCACCGTGGGGAGGTGTTTGGGGGAGCTTCTCCTTGGCAGAGGTGTGCATGGAGGACATGTGGGACCATAGCAGTCCCACCCAGCTTTGCTCAGGGGAGCCAGCTCATCCCAAAGTAGCCCCTTTCTCCTGCCCCACGCTATAAAGGCTCTGTTCAGCACTGTGATGACCCGAGGCAACCTCCATCTCTTGCTCAAGTGCCCATTTCATGGCAGGTGGGACAATACTAAATCAACTCCTTTAAAGCCTCCTGACCCACAGCCCCACGGACGTGCAGGTCTCCATCCCTCCCTCATCTCCTGTGGGCACAGCAGGGGCTGGCGTGCTGGCCAGCTGCCCGGGCATGGGGCTGTCTCGGCTGCTAGCCAGGAGGCTCCAGACCTGTCTGTGTCTGTGCCCTGCCCCTCCACTCCACCACAGGGTCCATGGCTTGAGCTGGGTGCCAGGGATTCAGCACCAAGGTGGTCACAGGAACCCTTGGGGACAGTGGCCACCACCTCACCAGTGGTGGCTTGAGAGCCCAGGTGTAGAGAGAACCGGGGACCTGGAGACAAAGTGCCCTTTCAGCCAGAGCCATGGAAAGATGTGTGTGTGTGTGAGGAGGTTAATGCCCTCGGCCCTGTGGAGAGGAGAGAGCACGAGCCGGCTCCATCCCTGCCAGGAGCTGGCTCCGCACGTGTGCCTCTGCGTGTGCCTGCGTGTGCCTTTGTGTGCAGGAGGCTTATGCATTTCCGTCTTGGTGTATTTACGTACGTCATGTGTGTGACTTACTCATCACCATGTTTTTCTTTCCTTGTTCTTGGGTCTTCCCCCCACCCCCGCCATGGATCTATAATTCTTATGGCATTTTATTCTACCCTTTTTTTTTCTTCTTTTTTTAATACCCAGTTTTGGAAGTTGCTGGCTCCTTAGGAAAATAAACTGTATTTTTAGTTCTCGTCTGCAAAGCGGCTGATCCCTCCTGCCACTACTCATCGCTTACTCACTATTTGTTTAAGCTTTCCTTTTCCCCTTCTCCCTGTGCTGGGGCTCGGGGGCAGCCAGCAGCACGCTGGAGCTGAGCGGCGCGGCGGGAACGCGCCGAAGTTGTCAATGAGCACAAGGCAGCCCCAGCCTGGCCTTTATTGAGGTCTGGGCTTGCGTAGCGCTGGAGCAGCCTGCCCTGTAATCAGGCAGCCACAGGAGCTGGCCAGCCTTGTAATAAAGCAGCTCTATATTTATTTGTTCTGTTTATACCCTGCTCTGTAATAAGTTGGGAGCCCTTCTCACTCCCCCCCATTTTCACTGGGAAGCTCCTCTGGGTCTCTGAAGGGATCTGTCATCCCGCACCCAGCGGATGCTCAGGGCCCTGCATCCTGTGAGCAGCTCTGGCCACATCTGGGCTGTATGCCTCTTGCTCTGTGCACCCTATATCCTCTGTGCCCTTCATCCCCAGCCCCTCAACCCTGTTCCCCCACTCAGAGTGCTGCTGTGGCTCTCCTGGTACCTTGCACCCCCCCCATGGCCCCTTCTCCCTATCCCTGCTGCCCCCAGCATTGCCTCTGCCAGTCGCCCTCCTCCCCCTCTCTATTTCAACCTTGGCTCTTTTTAAAATGCATTCATTAAAGGGAGCTCAGTTGCCCTTTCCCCGGCGAGGCTGGAACACTGACAGCCTGTTCACTCGTATGTCTGTAATTAAACTCAATCTCTGGGTGAATACAACAATGTGACTGCACAGAATAATTCCTGGAGATCCTGACGCCGAGGAGGAGTGTGGCCTGTGAGCAGTCCATTCACGCCTGGCTTTCTATAAATACTTTACTATGTGGCACTAAGAAAACTTCAAGCCCTTTTTTCCTTTTTTTTTTTTTAATTTTTTTTTTTTTTTATTAGTGCTACATAATATAGTAATTGTGCGACTAGAAGGTCTCCCCTGTGCCTGCCTGGGTTCATGGGCCTGGGTGTGACCTTGCACCGCACCAGCCGAGCACAGGATCCTGCCGCCATGCCCGGGGAGGTGCATGCCCCAAGTGCAATCACATCCTGCCTGTCATGCCCGTGCTTCCCCAGGGCCCTGCCTACCCTCTCCTCCCATGGACCCTGCTGATGGCATGGCTGGAAGGATGCTCAGGCACTTCCATCTCCCTGAGGAATCCTCCCTCTGGCTCTATAACCTTCAGCAGTGATACTTTCTAAAGCATTACTGGCCCCCTGTGGACGCTGCCAGCTTGGGCTGTCCCTTTCCCAGTGAGGCTGGAATCAGTTGGTGCAGTTTTCCCCTGCTGCAAGGTATGCCAGCTCTACATATCCCCCTGCTTCCTGAGCAGCATCTCTCAGTTGGCTCCCAGGCACCATAGCCACACGTGCCTGGCACTGCATAGGTGCCACAGTCACAGAGCAGTCACCTCCTTGCCCAACTGGCTCTTGCTCCCTGTGTTCCAAGACCTTGGGGTTTCACTGAGAGCAGGAATCCCATCCCTCTCCCCAGAGCTGCCAGAGAGGTGGAGCACAGAGCCTGGGGATGTGGGCTGGGAATGGGCATGCCACCCTGGCCCTGCCAGCTGCAGAGTGCCTGGCAAGGTCCTGGCAGGGTTGACATGAGGATATCACTGCATTTGCATGGCTAAGAGTAATATTAGATCTTTGTGCCTTGCTGGTGTTCCTGAAAGCCACAACAGATGTTAATATTCATGAGCCTACTTGGCCTCATCCATATTCATGTTGCATCCCTCCACTGCATGGCCCTTGTGTGTTTTTCACCTGCTGGGTAGCATGGTGCCTGGGAAGGTGGCACCGTGCAGAGCCAGAGATGCCAACCTGCCTGCTGGCCAGGGCTGAGTGAGGACCACAGCTCCTGGCGCAGGATGAACTGTGGGGATTTGGGGACTGATTCGCCCATCCCCTCCATCCTTCACCCCTTCTGTGTCTCTCTCTGGCTGTGTTGTTGCTGATGTTCCCCTGCATGGCCACTCAACCATGTGGGCTGGGCAGCCCTTGCACCCCAAAAGCACCACTACATTCATTCTGCACGAGGGTGTGACCTCTCCTGGTTGTGACACCCACAGGTAGAAGGGGACAGGGGTGAGCAGAGTGAGCAGCATGCTCCTTGCCTACAGTTGGGTCTGGTCCCCTGTGCCAGCCTAACAGGGCTGACGGCAGCTGGCTCTGTGCTGCTGACCTCGGGGACATGCCATGTGCTGGTGTGTGACAGAGATGTGGCAGATGGCACCCTGTCTGATGACCTGCTGCTGCCAGCTGTGCAGGGCTTTAGGCCCAGCACTGCATCTCTGGACCCTGGGCACTGCATCTCTGGACCCTGGGCACTGCAGCTCTGCATCCTGGGCAGCAGGGCTGGTACCACTGTGCTTTTGCCCTGGTTAGTGGCACAGCCAGGAGCCATGCTGGGGCTGTTATACAGCAAGGATGTGTCTAAGGAGCTCTCCCCCATTGCCACAGCATCAGCCCCAGGTGGGAATGAATCAGGGGTGTGCCTGGGGCAGGATCCTGCCTTGGGTTTCTCTGCTTCCCTGCTGCACTGTTCTCATGGCAAATGGATCAGTGTAGATGAATGGTGTTGAGCCCCAGATTTTGGGGTTCTGCACCTGTTTTCTGCTTTATAGAGGCTACAAAGAATGAAAGGATTCAATGGGAGCTGTGGAGGGTTGAGTGTGGAGTCCCAGCTTCCCAGCCCCTGCTGGACCAAGGCAAGAAGGACTGGAGCTAACTGGGTACCTGCCCAGTGCAGTGCAGAGAACAAACAATGTCAGTGGTGACAGCAAACTGTCACAGCTCACCTCTCATCTTTCATTCCTTACTCCTTGTCGAGGATGCTCTTTGCCTATTTGTTTGTGTTTTTGCTGAAAAACCCGTTGATATTAGAGATGTTTCTAAAACCTCAGCTCTTGAGGTGACAGGATTGCAAGAAAAAGTGAGTCTGCTGTATAGGCTTTTAGGGGCTCAGCTGGATAATGGCAGTTATACATGATGGGATGCTGATGGCAGCAAGGCTCTGCTTGCTGCTCAGCATAGCCCTTTGCCCATGTCCTTGCATCACTGCCTCTGCAGAGGAGGGCTTGAAGCCCAGCAGGCAGCTTAAGACCCCCCCAAAACTCACACGTGCTTTGCATTTGATGTGTGCCCTTGGAGTGAAACCAGAAGCCACTTGCTGTAGTTGATGCCATGCCATCATCTTGCATTGGCACTCACCCTTGGGGATGGGTCATCCCTAAAGGGACATACAGATTGGTGTATGTCTGGGGCTGCTGTCAGCTGCTCTGCCATGATCACATGGTACCTGATTTTTTTTTCTGGCTGGGAGCAGTGGTTTTTTTCCCTAACTGGGAGCAGTGATTATTTTCCCACTGCCTCTGCACTTCTTCCCTGTCCTCTAATGTTTCACATTCAGCTCCTGGTGTCTCTCAGACACAAGTACCACAGTGGGCTGCTGTTCATCCACAGCTTTGTGCTGGGCTCACCTCTCCAGCCTCCTGCTCATCATTTCGGCAGCTCATGTTCAAGCTGCCTCCCGTTCAGGTATGCCTCCATTTCAGGCCCATGGTGCCAAACGGAGAGGTCCCTCCATCCCAGAGGCTTTCTGCCATGGGCTCAGGTCTCTGCAGAGCCATGCAACATGGAGCCGGGTGCCCTTCCCCTGGCTCCTGCCTGTGCCGCCCTGTCTACGCGGCTCCCAGTGCTCCTTCCTCCCCTGCCTTTCACTTGTGTGTTTTTACGGCTCGGAGGGAGCCGTCCTGCCCCAATTCCCCACGTGCTCCTAATTTCATAGTTCTCTCCATATCCATATATATCCATGTAGCATTTGATACAGGTTTTATGGGCATTTCCATACATTTTACAGACACAGCCATTACAGAGCCAGGTTTCACCCGAGAAACCTCAGGGGAGCGGAGCACTGAATCGCCTTAGTCTTGGCCCCAGAACAAGGCTCTCTTCTCTCCCTTGCTGAGGCTGCCGCTATCAGCACTGCAGAGGGCTGGGGGCTGGCAGGGGGCTGGCAGTGCCTGACCTGAGAGTGGGATGCTGCCTGCAGCCTTGTCTGTCCCACTTCTTGTGGCCTCATCTGGCAAACATCAGGGCTGTCACTGCTGCCCCTTGCTCCCTTTCCAGTTGGCTGCCACTGTCAGGGGTTCTGCTTTGTGGATCAGGACCACGATCTGTATGGTCAGGTTGCCAGAATCTGGCCCATTTGCTCACCTGTTGGGCAGTGTATCCGGTTGGCTACAGGGACTGGAAGCTCTCTGTGGAGGTATAAAGGGTGATGCCGTCCTGGCTGGTGATGCTGCACAAGGCTCTGGAGTGTCTTGTTTGCCGTGGTGCATGCAGAGCATCTGAGCTCCAGCATGGCAGCCTCTGGCTGGTGAAGGGACAGAAAACAAATCCAGGTGCCTGCAGCTCTCCACACATTCTGGCACACTGCAGAGGCTGCAGGCATTGCAGCGATTCCCGGTGCTGCTCAGGGGCCAATCATGTTCCCAGCACAGGAGGAGATGCCTCAGACCTTATTTAAAAAGAAGTGAGGTGACAGACACCTTCATTACCACCCCAATCAGACCCTGGACCAACTTGAAGTGCCAGTGCGGGGCGTCCCCATGACAGTGTGCTCAGGTGCCAGGCTGCTGGAAACCAACTGTAGAGGAGTATAGAGTGAGGCAAATGGGTGCAGGGATGATCCCTCTGGCCTTTGGCACCCCACAACCAATGCCACATGTCAAGGGGAAACATAGCAGCACTTGGCCCTTCTTTGGGTTCCTAGTTCGCCTGGGCTCACTCTGCACCAGTGGGCTGAGCAGTTTCCCCCCCTGCATGTGAATTCCCATTTGTAGGACAAATGCCCACCTCTGGACGATGTCACGAGGACTGCTCCTCACTGCTCAGTCATCCCTGGTGTGTCCATGGCATCATCCTGCATGCCAACAGCACTCCAGCTCAGCTATTCATAGCAGCTCCCCTCTCGCATTTTGAAGGCTGGTGGGAATCCAGGGTACGTCCCATTCTGTTCTCTTGAACAGGTCCCGAAAGCAGGAACCATTTGTGGCTTCTCCTGCTGGCGTGTCTCTCCTTGGCCTCCAGCGTGTGCTATTTTCTGTGCTGTTTACTGTTCTTCTGCGGGCTGTCAGATTTCCACGCTGGGGAAAGGACTGTGCATGGGGTGGGGGGGGCAACGAGTCTGCACGGAGGGGCTACAGGAAGAGGTGGATGGAGGAGCACAGACATGGCCTTTATCACAGCCTAAGGGATGTGTGGCTCATAAATCCGACCCAGGCAGATAGGGGATAAATCATCCCAGCTCGGGCACTGGTGGTTACCCATGGTTAGAAATTAACTTTGTGTTGGATGGGTCCCAGGCTGTGGGATGGGAAGAGGAGGCTGCTTCAGGCAGCATGCCTCCTGCCTGGCCGGCCCCGGAGCTGGGCTGCAGTCAGGCGAACGGGTGCTCGGTGACCTGGCAGGCAAGGCTGGTGGGCACAGTTAAAGCCAGAGCTGATGAAGCAAATGGCCTGGGATGGATGCTGTGGCTGTGCTGTGGGCAATGATACTTGGGCACTCATGCCAACCTGGCTGGGCTCTGTAGCTCAGATGACTGGCTGTAGCCAAGGCACAAGCCATCCTTTGGCTGCAGGCACTCCCATCACTGGGAGACACTGGTCTGCATGGCATGTGACCTGGAGTTCCAGGGAAGGTGGCAAGGTGTGCATGCACTCGCAGCAGACTGTCCTCCCTCCCATTACTGCAACCCAGGGTTTGTCAAAGCCAGGAGTTCTATCCTGAGGTGTCATGGGGGACATGTAGGCTGGGGCAGTCTCTGCTTCTGAGGGTGGGAGAAGACAGTGAAGCCCACAGACCCCTGTTTCACTTCCCCTCTCCAGCTGCAGCATCCTTGTAGCCTCAATTCCCCTTTCCTATTCCTAGTGCTCCCTGCACAGCTCCATAAGAATCCCCAAGCCCTGCCCTATGTAGGGCCAGGACTTCCTGTGGGGCTTTTAGGTATGTGACTTCAGCAGCCTCTTCTCCACCTGCTCCAGACAAGTGTCCAAAACTGGGACCATGCCACAACTGGGGTCTGAGAGCACCCATCAAGGCAGGAGAAGAAGCTGGGCTGGTGGGGACACCCCTCCTGCAGTGAATCTCCAGGCAGCTGGCTCAGCACAGCTCAGCTCACTCCTGGCCTGCTCTCTAATAGCTCCCCAGCTTTCCTTTCTAACGAGGCTCTAATTGGAAGCTGGTTGTGCTTCCCTTTCCCTCTTCTCAGAGCTCTCCAGTCCCAGTGCTGCAGAGCGATTAAGCTGAGGTTTTGGGTTTTTTTAATATGGCAGAATTATTTTGGAAGGGCCAGGATCGTTACATGACGGGCTTCTTGAAAAACCCCAGGCTTCGCCTTTCAGACGAGGCCTTTTCAAGTGGTTTTGCACAGTACACGTCTCTGGGCAGCGACCGTCTCGAACAGTTACTGTTAATTATAGATGCCTCTTTCCCGCTCGCCCATTACTCAAAGGATTTTTGTGTGTTTTAACAGTGTTTTACATCAGCCTGAATAAGACTCTATTCAGTATTTCCAAGAGCTGGAACTTGGGCATCCCCTGCTGTATGTGTCGTGCTCTTCTCCCTGCATCCCCAGGGCCAGGGACTGAGCAGTCGGTGTGGGCACCCAGCACCCAGCACCGCGGTGTCCACACCAGCAGCTCTTAGTGCTGGAGTTGTGCCTGTTGCATGCACGGCTGCTTTGCATCCCTCTCCTGTTCATGCATAGCCTCGGGTTTGCATGCTCAGCTCCTTGGGGCCATCTCCTGTATCCACTTTCCCTCATCCCACTTTTGTGCTGAGCCCACTGGTTCCGGCTGGGCGGGACCCTGTGCCCTCTTTGGCTGAGGGTTGTGGGACAGAGACCCCTGGTCATGCTGGCCTCATCCTGTTCTCCGTGGGATGTGCAGGGTCCTCTTCTCTTTTGCTGAACCCCAGGTTGATGTGTTCCCCTTGCAATTAACACCAGGTAGCTGAGGTTGGTCCTCACGTCCTTTGTGCTGCATTTATCAGCACTGATTTCATGCCTCCTTCATTGCCCAGATATTCAACAACTTGTTGTGCTTGGCATTTTTTCCAACTGCTCTGAAGAGTTTAATAACATTGAGCAATGCTCTTGCCTCCTGTGCCACCTTGTTTGTTGTATCAGGAATAGTGTGGCCAGCAGGACTAGGGAAGTGATCATCCTCCTGTACTCGGCTCTGATGAGCCCACACCTCGAATACTGGGTTCAGTTTTTGACCTCTCACTCCAAGAAGGACATTGAGGTGCTGGAGAGTGTCAAAAGAAGGGCAATGAATCTGGTGAAGGGTCCAGAGAACAAGTCTTAGGAGGAGTGGCTTAGGTTGTTTAACCTGGAGAAAAGGAGACTCAGGGGAGACCATATCGCTCTCTACAACTACCTGAGAGGACAATGTAGTAATGTGGGGGTTGGTCTCTTCTCCCAAATGACTAGTGGTAGGATGAGAGGAGGCCTCAAGTTATGCCATGGAAGACTGAGGTTGGATATTAGGAAAATTTACTTCCCCAAAAGGGTTGTCAAGCCCTGAAAAACACTACCCAGGGAAGTGATTAAGTCACCATTACTGGAGGTATTTAAAAGCTGTGTAGTTGTGGTGCTTAAGGACATGGTTTAGTGGTGGACTTTAGAGTGTTAATGGTTGGAGTTTATGATCTTAAAGGTCTTTTCCAACCTAAGCTATTCTATAATTCTATGTTTTGTACCCTCTGCCTGGAAAAGCCACCCTTTATTCCAACTTGACCTCTGTGCTTTAACCCTAGGCACAGGCTGTGAGAAGAACTTGTATTTTATCCTGTCACAGCTGAGCTGGTTTAGCTATTCTTGGGGAAACACCTTCTCCTAAGTATTTTCCCAGTTCCACTGCATCCCACAATATGCCAGCTGGACATGCTGGCCCCTTCTTGAGAGCTCTGGTGGATTCATGAAGAGTGGTTTCCCATCATGAAGCAGTGCTGTGCCTTCACATAATTTCTTTCACCAGATGCTTTTTGCCCCCTAGACTGCTGTCTGCTGTTGTTTTTGCAGCTCCTGAAGCCTTCCCAGTTGGAGGACTGAGCCATGAGTTCTGGGTCCCCCTCTAGAGACAGAAACCCTCAGGATGTGCTGGGTACTCTATGAAGGGGGCAAAGCCTTATGGGCAGAGCAGCCTCACTGAATGCTGGGCAGCTGGGGTTTGGCAGAGACCCCTCTGCCAGACAGTGAGGCAGAGGTTGTGAAGGGTCGGAAGGTGAGGGACAGCTTCAGGCCAACTCTGTTGGGACACATTTTACAAGTCCAGATAGGACAAGAGTTTCCCCTGGGTATTCCAGGGCTGTTTGTGAGCTGCTGGCTGCACCCAGCAAAAGCGTAAGTTGTGGAGGGAAAAGAGGATTCAGCTTATCCTCATACCCACCACCCATCTCCTGTCAGGGGGGACTTTGGGGAGGGTGGCGGTCAGCTGGGGCCACAGTGACATTGTCTGGAGAGAGCCTCACTGGGGGTGGGGATGTGTTGCACCTGGTTTGGGCACCTCTGCAGCCCTCGTCTCCTCCAGCTCGGCGTATAGGGCACTGTGGTCAGGCCCATTTATAAAGCTGGTAAATATATTGGCAAGAGCTTGCGTCTCCTCCAAAGGTCAATATTTGTGCAAAGTTTAATTTTAACTTAACAAGCAGTTGTTTGCAGAGGCTGCCCCTGTTAGTGCGTGCGCGTGCGTGCGCGTGTGCCCTGCCCCATCGACCGGCGCTCACGGGGAGGCGCGGGGGTGGGGTGCACCGGGGTGCAGCTCCTCGCTCCCCAGGATGCTCCAGATGCAGGGGCAGCACCATGCGGTCCAGAGGACAAGGACCGGGCTCTGTGGCCTAGTCTATAAATGTAACCCACAGACCTCTCTGGGCACAACGTGCCCTGTGAGGCTCCGAATGGCAGCCAATAGGGACAGTGGCTTTCCCGGCCCGTTCTGTCCAGTGCCCTGGCAGCTCTGTGGCCACACAGTCCCTGGCCTTGTCCCTCCTGAACCCATGTGGCTTTTGTGGCTCTCACCCATGTTCTGGCAGCGTGCTGAGCTGAGCACATCGTTCAGGCCCATTCCAACATACAGTGCTGGCTTTGCACAGGGCTTGGAAGGCTCAACACTGGTCCCCAGGCACAGCTACTTGAAAAGAGCTGTGATGTTTCTTCCAGGGCTTGTCCAGTATCACTGCCTACAGAGATTTATCCTCACCATCTGCCCTCCCAACCCACCATGAAAAGCAAAACTACATCCCACACCCCACACACACCTGCAACACCTCACTGAGGCTGGTGGATCCTCTTTGAGAGGTCTAGAGCTGAAGTTCCCCCACACTGGCAGGGTAGAGGGAAATAGTGCTGCTCTGGTTCGTGCCCAGGCACCTGAGGCTTCTGTTTCTGGTACTCCCAAAGCTATTCTATCTGAAAACCAATGCTCTGCTTACCATGTGTCCCCAGCTGGACTTGGGGACAGGCTGTGTTTCTTACTCACCTCATAGCATTTCACCACCTGGGACAGTCTGAGTCCTCTCAGGTACCCACAGTTCATCCTAGGGAAGGATGTACACCAGGTGACTGATACTCTTCCCCCAAACCCATCTTGCTGAGGGCACAGAGTATCTTGTCTATGGAAAAACAGGAGTATAACAGCCAGCACAGCCCTGGCTGACAGAGTTTTCCCAGTCTCCCACACCAGGGACAGCAGTTGGGTGGTAGGAAGGGAGTGATACAGCTGGAGAGAGGTGGAAGAGCTAGGACAGAGCCCACCATCCACCCAGTGTGGCTGCTGGGGCTCCGTGTTTTGCAGCCCTCCTTGTGGGTGCTGAGGTTTGGTTTCCTTCTCTCTGCTCTTTTCCTCTTTCTCGCCGTACCCCGGGGCTGTCAACTGACCTCAAAGGGAACAGCGGGCTGTGAGGGACAGCAGTGGGGACAGGCAGGGGTAAACACAGGACTGGGGCCGACCAGGCAGTGGGTGATGGAGGTGAGGTCATGCTGTGACGTCAGCACTGCGGCTTTGGGGACAGCCGTGGTCAGACTGCTCAAGGAGGGGCGGCTGTTTTTCTGCAGCTCCGCTACTTGCTCGTGGTGCCCGTCTAACTTATAAACTTTAATGGCCAGTTTAAAAGGTTCCTGCCATAGGCACCTTGTTGCCAGTTTTAGGTTTTTAATTTGGAAACTTTCCCCTCTGTGGTCGAGGGAGGAAGGACTTGGGTCCGCTTGGGGCCAGTCATCAGGACACGTGGGTGCCAAAGAGACAGTCCAGAAGGGCTCTGTTCCCGTCACTGGTGTTGGGGCTGGGTCAGCCACATCAGCACCAAGGAGGGCAGTGAGATGTGAACCACGTATGGGGCAGATGGGCTGGAGAAGCCCCCCGTCCCCTACCTCTGCTTACATATTAATGGAATAAATTTAGGTCCTCCTTGGCCCTTGGTTGGGGGGAGTGCCAGCAACAGCCACCTGCTCCTGATCAGTGCAGTCCTAACCCCTGCCCTGGGGATCACCATAGCTCTGGTCTTTGTGGGCAGCATCCTCACTCCACAGCCCTCAGGAGATGCTGGGATCCCCCCCAACTCTGCTCAGAGGGGTGAGGAGGTGTGGTCTACAGTCTTGTTTTCTTCCACAGGTGCCCAGGTCATCATCCCAACTGTTATGGTGTGACCTGATGCTCAGGCACTGGCTCATCCCCAGCTGCCACCACCACTGCAGGGGTTGTCCTGACCTGTGGGGCTGCAAGAGATAGGTGTCTGTGATGCAGAGGCTATCAGAGGGATCTGCCTTGTACTGTCTCTGCAGCTACTGATGGCTGAGACTCACATCGTAGGGGTTGCCAGCATCCCTCCCCATGGCTTGCTCTTGCCAAGCTGCAGCCCGCAGAGCTAGGGTTGCCTGCAGAGCTGTGCCTGTGAGTGCTGCTTGGCAGGAGGATAGCATATAGGGCCAGAACTTCAGGAGATGCTGAGGGCATGGCATTGCTGCTCCTTCTTGTGGCCCACCTTCCCCATAGCCCTCCAGCAGCCCCCACAAGGTGTGCGTTGGCAGAATCACATTTCACCAATGCAAGCTCAGCTCTCCTTTGCCTGTGGTGACTCAAGATGTCCATGTAAATGCCCAAGAGGTGCTGGGACTTGGGACCAAGGTCTGCCATACTCCATACTACAAGTTTGATGGGAGCATCCCCACAGCTTTTCCACCCAGCCCTCCCTTTGCAGCTGGAGAGAGCTAGGACATCTCTCCCCAGCCATGGCCACCTGGGGTTACTGATGGTGGGTCTCCAAGGAGTGACTTGGCTGGGTCTCTTCTTGTCTCCAGACCAATGTGGTGAGGCTTGTCTATACATTCTTGCTCTATGTGCTGGCTGTCCAAGGGTGCTGGATGCAGGCTGTCCCCTCCATTGCAGGCTGATGTGACCATGCCATGAGCCTCTGTGGCTGGCTGGATCCTAGTTACAGCTGGGAGGGGCAGCCCACCCTAGAGCATCTTAGCTAGCTGGGACCTTTTGCAGACCTAACTGGGGGTCCAGGGAGCTGCTTAGCAGAGAATAGAGATGTCTTGGCATGAGTCTTCACCCTAGGGGTTGAAATCCCCCAGGGTTGGCACCCAGAACACTATAAATAGTGCACAGAGCCAGAGGAGCAGAGGAGTGGCCCTGGTTTACCAGCACTTTCATGCCATTGCTTTCAAGTGGTTCCCCTGCCTCTTCCCAAGAGCCAGTGGCACATCTGTGCTCAGCCCTGGCATGGGGCCGGCCCATGGGCTGCCTCCGGTGCTGTGCCACGTGCTCTGCGGCCACTGGAGCCTGTGCCTCTCGCCAGCCCCAGAGCAGCCCTGCCTTTGCCAGCCCTGTAATTGATTCCTGCTCTCCTGCGCGGGTGGAGGCTGCAGATGTGCAGCCTGGTAGGAGGTGGTGGGCTGCGGGTACCCGCTCCAGGAGTCAGCCTGGGCAGGGTGAGGAGCGGCCCAGTTCTTGCTTTGGCTCTGACATCTACTTTGAGAGCTGCCTTCTGAATTTCCAGGTGTTTTGTTTCCCTTGTTTTGGGTCTGTCGGAGGAGCTGAGCTTTTTAGGGAGAAAAAAAATAGCTCCCTGATTATCTCTGTTGTGTCTGCCAGTGACAGGCTTGTGTTTTGAGACAGTGGCAGCTGACAGCAGTGCAGTGGGACTGTAGAGGTCCCCATCTCCCCTGAGGATGAAGAAAGACCTGCCTGGGGAGGGAGAAGGTCCTCCTGCACAGTGCCCCAGCAGCTTTGGAAATTGGCCCCTTGGTCAGCAGCCCCACAAAAGTCTGGAGTATGGCAAGGGGAAGCAGGGCTAGGAGCCAGCATGGTCAGGTTTGGAGAGCCCTCTGTTGTCTTTAAGGCTGGCAGAGAAGGGCCATGGGGATGGCAGGGGTTTAAGTTATGGAGTACAATTTTCTAACCTGACACTATGTAGGAGGCAATATATTGGAGGCAATATATTGGAGCATGTTATTACAGGTAGGTTTAAAGATAAAACAGTTTTAAGACTGGAAGGTGATGATCACACAAGCAGACAGTGACTGCAAACAAATGAGATTTGACATGAGCATGGGGGAACGGCAAGCGGGCACCCTGGGTACCTTGTTTTTCAGTGCTGCTGCTTCCAGATAGTGCTGTGTGGAAGGAAACACCTAGAAAAATAGGGTTGATAATGATGAGGCTTTTAAAAAACCCTGTATTTAGCCAAAGGGCATGCCCTTTTGCTGTATGGAGATGGCAATGGGTAGGTGAACCCTTTTGAGCAAGGTGAGCCCAAATGGAGAGAGCAGTGTGATGAGTGGGCAGGGGGCTGGAAAAAGAAGCAGTCACTGGAGCCAGGGAGATTTTTGCTCCTCATTGCCCATGGAGGAGTGGTGTGCCTCAGAGAATTATGGTCCCAGCACAAGCTGGGATGCCTGCCCTTGGAAATGAGGAGCGACTTGGGCTGCAGCATCTGAACTTGGCAGATCAGAGGTGGATGGGGCTGCTGCAGCAGCAAGGGGAGATTTGCTGTGCTGAGAGGCACAGCATGGGGCAGGGTCAGGACCACAGCTCCTGGCTCCCCCAGCCCTCTGTGCCCCCCACCCCAGGCAGCACCACAGGGCCTCCATCCCTCTCTCAAAGGGCTGAGAGGGTAAAGGTGCCCTGACAGAGTGTTTTATTAGCAGCAGGTGCCTGAAATTCAACCCATGTCCCAGCAATCTCTCCCCTCACCTGGAGATGAACCCGGCTGGAGGGGCATGGCTGTGCAGGGTCAGGACCCACTGGTGCCGGGTTTACCCCTGCCATAGCCAGAACAGCTCCCCTGCAGCCTGAGGGGCTGGTCCTGCCACAGGCAACAGGCGCGTAATGGCTGATTTCACAGCGCCAGCATGCTCTGTTTTCTCCTGGCAATGATCTCTCCTGTCCTGGATGGCTCCAGCCCCTGTCCAGACCCCGACCTGCAGCTCTGTCAGCTGGGATTAGAGTCAAGATTTAGGCTAAAGCCTCTTTGCTCCTGGCTGAAGCAATGACAGAGAGAAGAAAGCCTGGCCTATGATCTCTGGAGATGGAGCTCCTGCCCTCCAACTTGTGTGTGGCAGCTCCCAGTCCTGCCTTCAGAGATTCATCTTGGCTTCTCGCCCTGCAGCGAGAACTGGGACTTTGCAAGTGTTGTGGCACTGCCATGGCTGAGAGCAAACACCATGAGAAGGCAGAGACTCCCTCATCAGTCTGAGTCCGTGGTGGTCCAAGAGAGACATGTCCATAGGCCATCTGCAGCAAACCAAGGTGATGCTCCTAAGGGAGGGAGCCAAGGAAGAGGTGCAGAAAGGCTCTCCCCTTTGCTGCCAGCAGACCTTGCTCCCAAAGTGCTCCTGACTGTGTCCAGCAAAGGCATGGCTGGGAGGAGGAGTGGTGTGGCTGATGCAGTCTTAGCCCCCTGCCCTTGGCTCCTCCAAGCAAAGGGCTGGTGGTGGTTTGGGAGCAAATGAGCAGCGATGCTCTGTGGGAAGGCTGGGTTTGGCTGCCTGATGCAGCCAGTTCTGGGAGAGGCAGAACAGGACCCATGCAGAGGCCAGGGATGCTGTGGTACTCTGGCAAGTACCAACCCTGAACTTGCAGGAGCGGTGAACCTGTGCCTCCCTATTGCACTGCGCTATGCCTGGGCTGAGGATGCTCATCACCTCCCGGTGGGGGGCATAGCCCTGGCCAGCCCTCCGTGTCCCTGCCAGCTCATCCTCTCCCAGAGTGTCACTTCCTGCTCGTCTCCGCGGACCCTGGCTTTGTTGGCTGAGCTCATGTAGCTTTGACAAAGTTTATAGTGTGCTGGAATGCAGAATGGCTGCTGGCCTCTCTCCAGCCTAAACATCCCCACCCTGTGGTGCGACAGGAGCTGATAAGGGTGAGTGTGGCAGCAGGCAGGTATCTCGTGCCCAGCCCACGACCTTACAGCCACACAACCTTGAAGGTTGTCATTTATCTCACACTCGTGTGTGTGTGTGTGTGTGTGTGTGTGTGTGTGAGCATGCGCATGAGCTGTCTCCCATCCCCAAGAAATGTTCTCAGTGTCTCTGGTTTTCAGCCCTGGCCAAACCCACATGCACGTTGCCCAAGACCAGCTCCGAACAGAGTCCTTTGATGAGCAGGGCTTAAATATATATTTGGCATTCCAGCGACAGCATGCCGAGCGCGGCCGAGGGTGTGAAAGTGTTTGCTTGACAAACTCCGGGGGCTCTCGCCTCTCTACTGGCCCAGGGGACTCGCAGGAGAGAAATGTCAAGGAATTTTTCACCTCTCTGTTTTGCTTTGTGTTTTTATTTTGTTTTCCTTTTGAGAGTGCATTTTTAGCTCTGGTGAAAGGTGCCTGATTGACAGTCCCAGAAACTGAGTCCCTTCTCTTCACCAGGACAGGGACAGCAGGAGCAAACATCCATCCCACCCTGGTGCCAGAGGGGAGCGGGAATGGCCTGCAAGCTTTGCATTGACCCTGGGTGCTCCTGTCCCCTCAGCACTGACCCTGTTCCCTCTGCCATGGATGGATTTGGGTACCAGCAGGATGGAGATGCTCCACATCCTTGATATCTCAGGCTGTGATCTGCTCAAAGTCAGCCTTGCAAAGAACCTCTGTCTGCTGAGGGAAGCAGGGTCTCAGTCACAGTGTCCCTTGTCATCACTCAGCTGTCGCCAAAGAGCCCTCTGCCACAGCACCATGCTGTGAAGACACTCATGCCCATTGATCCACGGAGCATTTTCCAGACGGTGTCCTCCTTTGCCACAACACCAACTTGGGGTATGTGCTTACCCCCAGGCACCTTTGGGAGTGTGGAGAGCTGATCACCTTGCGCCTGTGCAGGGAGAGGTAGAGCATGTGGAGCAGGAGAGCATCTCCAAGGGCAAGTTGCCAGTGGATGGGCTGGATGCTCTCAGCCTTCTAAAATGGTTCATGGGAGGGTCTGGGGGCATAAAGTAAAACCCACTCTGATCTTCACCTGCCACACGTCTCCTGGGCTGCAGGCAGTGATGGGCCAAGGGGAGTCAGCTCTGTCACCAGCTCCCATGTGATGTGAGATCCATGGTGGAGCTGAGACATTCAGAGCCGAATGGGGTTTAGACCTGGGGCTCTGGGCTTGAATGGGAGCCCAGGCATGTCTCCTGTGTGAGGAGAAGAGAGCAGAGCTTCCCCATCACTCCAGCGGCTTCCTCCTGCTCCTGTGGGAAGTGGAAAGGGGAGGAGAAGGGAAATGGGCAGCGGATTCTATTTCAGAGCCAGTGTCTGCAGCGCCTGCTGGAGTGGGGCGAGATCCCGGCTGGCTCCTGGGAAGGGGGCTGGGGTGCTGTATCTGTGTGTTCCCAGCTGTCCCCAGCATAATCCCTCATGAAAGAGAATCCCCTGCCCTGATGCATCTTTGTTGTCTGGTGGCAGTTCTGCTTAGTCCTAAATCACCCACTGCTCCCAGCCTTATGGATCAGAGGGAAATGGAGGTGCTGCTCCCCAAGACAGCACAGAGGGAGTGTATGGGGCCTGTGTGGCAGGGATCTGGACTCTGGAGAAGGAATTAGGATGCTGGGAGTCTATGGGGTGAGGCTCGGTGCCTGGAGCCCTCAGGATAGGGATTGGTACTCAGGAGTACCAATATGGAGGCAGGGATTGGGCTGCTGTTAACTGCATATGTTGAGAAAAGGATCAGGAGGGCTGCAGAGTGGGTTGGGGACCCTGGGGGTCTGTGGGGCTGGGGTAGGCTCTGTTCCTGGACCAAGGGCAGGCTTGGCTTGGGCTCCCCGAGGTTTCCTTCCTGGCCCACTGAAGAATCGCTGGCTTGTCTGGCAGAGCATGAACCTGTGGATTTCCTGGGCAGTGAGTCCCTTTCATGTGGCTGCTCACAAGCTCTCATGACATCACCGGGGGCTGCTCCTCCCAGAGACAAATCCAGTGCTTTTTAGGGGTTTGCCACCCACCCACCCCCCTCCCCAGCCTGTGTGTTTTGGCTAGGGGGGACCCAGGGAACTGCATCCAAGAGTGGCTGCTCTGGCAGAGAAATGGCAGGGGGAGGGCAGTGCATCCCCCCTGAACTGAATAAACATGGGCTGGCCGGGGCTGGAGGGGGCTTTTCCAGGCTGGACCACACCCCGGGGGGCTATTTTTTACCATGAATGAGGGGGCTGTGTGCTCGCAGGGTAGCCTGGCCTCCTGCCGATGCTGCCGTGCATGGAGAGCTCGCCTGACACTCAATCCTGTTGCCTGGCTGGGGACCAACATCTGTGCTGTGCAGCTGGGCATTGCTTGGGGGACACCTGGGCACCTGGCACAGCTGGGCACTGCCTGAGGGACACCTGGAAATCTGGCACTGCCCTGGGACACCTGGGCACCAGTAGAGCTGGGCACTGTTTGCAGGGTCACCAATAAGATGCCAGGACTGGGAAACATGGGCTGTTGCATACCAAGGGGAAGTGATGGTGACTGTCAGTGTCAGTGTCAGGGCCCCCGAGGCATGTCAGACCCAGCCCTGATGAGGCCTGGGAAAGCACCTGAGCCTGCTGCCCCCCTGCCCCACTCAGCAATGCTTCCTGCTGCAGTTTCGGGTGATGGTGGGGCAGTGTCCCCAGGGGCTGCCCCTCCGGCTGCACCTGTGCTTGGGAGGAACTGCAAAGCTGCTGGGGTGGAGCGGCCACTGCCTCCCATTCAGCCCAGTCCTGAACGCACCCAGATTCCTCCCAAAGCCCCTAATCCTGCCTGGCTCAACCCCAGTTTCCGTGCTGGGCCCTGTTAGCTCAGCTAATCCCTGTGTGCCAGGTTTGGGGACACACTGAGTGCAGCATCCCCAACGTGGGTCTTCCCCGTCGCCCCCACATTTCACTTCTCAGGGGTGCAGCGGGCTGCTTTGTCAGTCCCCAGCCTTGCCCTGTTCTGCCACTTCCTCCAGCCCAGCTGCCCCATGGGTCCAAGGGGAGCTGCCAGTGTGTGTGCCCATGAATGGGTGGCCTGTCCTCCCTGGGTGGAGCTGGGGTGCAGGATCCCACCCCTTGTTGTTCCTTATCGCCACACAGCATCCTTGTGATTCACCAGGTGTGGCTCCCTTTCCATCACCCCACTTTGCAGGAAGTTTTCTGGCCAGCCCCCCTGCAAGCCCTGTGCAATAATAACAAGCTGAGATGAGCTGGCCGGCCTTCCTGAGCAACCCTACAATAACAAACCAGCGCGATGTGTCCAGCTTTCCTGGACAGACAATAATAAACCCGCATGAGCTGGCACACTTTGCGGAGGAACCCTACAATAATAATCCTTGGTGACCATAGTCACCAAGCCACCCTACAGTAACAAGCCAGCCTGAGCCACCCAGCTTTCTCCCTGGGACAGCAGGGACCACCAGGTCTCCATGTCTTCTGCTCCAGGACTTTCCTTGCCTGCGCTGAACCCTGGAGAAGGCACCCTGTGTCGGTGTCTCACGGGCCAGGCTGACAAAGGTGATGCCTGCAGGTGTCATCAGCTTGTGGCTCTGCCTTCCTGGAAACCATCAGCAAGTCCTCACAAATCCTAGCATGCTGGCACCTGCTAATCTTCAGGGCATCCTTGCCCAGCTCCCTTGCCAAACTGGCACCCAATACCAGCTGCCCCAGAGGCTCTCT
The DNA here is from genome assembly GCA_025447755.1 of Corythornis vintsioides. Taxonomy (NCBI): domain Eukaryota; kingdom Metazoa; phylum Chordata; class Aves; order Coraciiformes; family Alcedinidae; genus Corythornis; species Corythornis vintsioides. The sequence goes on along the minus strand of JAOEGS010019589.1, from coordinate 23,389 downwards.
CACTGTTGCCTGGCTGCTGGATGGGAGGACAAGGACCCATGATCAGACTGGGGCTGGAGAGGGCACCAGCAGCTACCCCCAGCCTGTGGGCAGCCATGCCCAGCTTCTTGCAGGGTCACCAAAGCAGGGAGGCAAGGCTGGTGTCTGTAGCTGCTCTGCAGGAACCCACTCTTTTTCAAGGAGTTTGTTGGCATTTGAGCAGCTGGAGGTCTTAGATGTCCATAGGTTTGATGAGTAGTGTGATAGGATGGCCTCTTTCCAAGTGTGATGGGGTAGGGGTAGTGCCCACAGGGGCTGGAGCCCCTTACCCCCTCACCAGCCCTTTGCCAATCTCCAAGCAGCTCCTGGTAGGTAGGCGAGATGCTACAGCCTTCAACCCTACCCTTTCACTGCCACTGGACTTCATCCATTTGGATTTATCTCCGGGAGCTGGAAGCAGCAGCAGGTGGGCAGGGCAGGGGCAGGACCCCCCCCCCCCCATCCACTCACACACACACCCCAGCATCCCCGCATGGCTGGGGACTCGTACCTAACCCGCTGCGGCGGCAGCACAATGCAAGAACCCCTGCTGCCCCTGCGCCCCTGTGTTCAGTGTCTGCAAGAAAAGTTGTAACCCAAGCTGCGAAAACAGCAGAAGGAGAAAAGAAAAGGGTATTGAGCGGCGGGGCTGCTGCGGTCGGCGGCCAGCATAGACTGCTGGTTGTTAAGCGGGTGCCTTGCTTGCAAAGGCTGCCTTGATGAAGTGTGAGACAGCACTTTCGGAGGGACGCGGGCAGGCATTCTCGCTCCATCTTCCGCTCACAGTGCCGCTCTTTATGCGCCTGACATTTGCTCGCTGGAAAGGCCCCGAAAGTCAGGGGAAAAGGAAAACATTGGCCGCAGCAGGGCTGGAGTAGCGCTGGGAGGAGTGCTGGGCTGTGCCGTGCTGGGCTGGGCTGGGATGCTCGGCCGTCCCGGACTCACCGCCTGCTCTTCCCCGGGGTGACCCCTTCACCTTTCGGCAGCTCTCCGGCTGCCTTTCCCTGAAGCTTCCTGCCAGGTGTGCTCAGCCTGGCTCCCTGCCTGGAAGTCCTGGCCATCCTGCCCTGCCTTCTTCACGGGAGGGCTGGCAGCACCACCAGCTCTCCTTACTGTGCTACCACTGATGCTGCTGAGTGTCCCCAGGGCCGTGTGTGGAAGGGGGTGATGGGGACAGTGCAAACTCAGGACAGGTCCCTTAGCCATCCACTGCTGGGGTACATAGTGCCCCAGGGAGTGCTGCAGGCTGGGGTGAGCATATGTGAGCAGGTCCCAGGCCTGAAAGAGCTGGGAAATTTATTGGTGGTCAGTGTGGACCAGCTCGAGGTGCCTGGAGGCAGTTCAGGGTGCTTTTGGGCCATTCTGCCTCCAGGGACAGTGTCACTGCCCTACCAGGGAGCTAGGGCAGGAGGCCAGTCTGATGTGTCCTACTCAGTTCCAGGGGAATGGGCTGCCCCTTTCCCCGCCCTTGATCCCAGCAAGAAGGGAGCAGTTCACACCACTCCATCTCCATCCTCTGCAGACAGATCCTGACAGGATTCCTTGGTCTGGTGTCGTTGGCAGATGTTGAGTGGCTAGCATAGATCAATGCTCATCTGTGTGGATCCCAGGGTGGATCCCTCCACAGATTGACCAACACTGGCACGTTCATGGGCAGAGATGTCCAGCACACAGCCAGTGAGCCTGGCCAGCTGCGTTCCCAAGAGCATGCACAAAGCTCATGGTAGGGTAAAGTGCTGAGAGCAGCCTGGCCACGAAGCACGGGAACGCCCTGGCCATGGAATCCTTCCCCTGCCCACCATGGGCTGCCGCAGCTTCGCCTGTGTCAGTGCAGCAGCAGCCACCATGCCCATCACCAGTGCACTGTTCCGAGGCTGCTGCTCCACCACACTGCTTCCATGGAGCCCGCTGGTGAGGGGGGAGCCCAGGGAAGCCATGCCCCACTCCAGCCCACACCCCTTGGCTCCCTGCCCCAGCAGGAATTATTAAGTGTGCCCCTGTGGAGCATGTGCTGAGGCTGGCCACGGGAATGTGGGCAGATCTGACATACAAGCCACAGCAGCCAGGCTGTAATTTCCAAACAGGCCCCGTTTGCTCTGTTTTCCAGTTAAAAATATATTAAAAAATAGGAATGTGGGGTTTCTAGAGAAGAATGTTGGTAACCGCTCCGAACGTCTGGTGTGATAATGAAAGGGTCAGGCCCCAGCTTTGAGCACGACCGATTTAGAATCTGATGCTTGGCATCAGCAAGGGGGCCCAGCATGATCCAGCCTGCCTGCAACCTTCCCCCTGCACCTGGGACAGGGGAAGGTGATGCTTCTGCATGTCTGGGGACATGCCCCTTCTGCTCACACAATCAAGGGGACTTCAAAGTCACCATCTCTCAATGCCTCTTGAGAGGGGAGTCTGAGCAGGGACGGATGAAGATAGGATGCCTGGGAGATGGATGCTGTACCCTTCTCACCACTGGCCATGCCACCCCCCTACACTGAGGTACAGCCCCATAGCAAAGCCCTCAGGATGGGTGGCATCAAATAAGTCCAGTGCCCCTGAACTGCTCCCAGCACTGCAGGGCTGAGCACAGCTTGGTCCCAGTGCGAGGTCAGACGCCTGGCCCCCTTCACTGGCAGCCCCCCCAGCCGAGCTAATCACAGTTCAGGGTGTGCTCAGGAGCCTCCTGTGCCGCTCCTGAAGCCTTGAGTCATTCCTGATAGCTGGGCATCCCACATGGCCTTGTGGCCAGGTAGTCATAACATGTGGGGCAAGCCAGGCAAGCCCCTGGGCATCACTCCCTAGTGCCCAGTGAGCTGCGTGGGGCACCCAGCTGGCACTCCCCCGGGTGCCAGCTTGTGCCGCTCCCCAGACCTCAGGCGTCATATTTATTCTGGAGATGGTTAATCAGAGAAAAGTCACCAGAGGCCAGGGCTTGTGGTGGGGACCACAAGTTGGCTGCAGCAAATTTTCAGCTCAAGGATGTGCTTGGGCAGTGGGGCAAGGAGTGAGGGGAATGGTACCAGTACCCAGGGCTTGTTCCCCACCCAGCCCTTTCTGGGGACACCTCCTTGTCCCTCTCAGCCTCCGGGGCCATCAGGTGGCCAGTGTCTGGCACAGCATGCTCTGCTCCCTGCTGAGTCATGGCTCTGCAGGGAAATGTTTCCAGCTCTGGTTATGGACCCATTTCCCTCTGGCATTGTGAAGTGCAGCCGTCCCATCCCATCCAGAAACAGCTCTGGCAGCCCAATGGCTCTGTGCCCATGGGCTCTTGCCACCAGGAAGGGCAGTGGCAGGAGGCTGTGACTCCCAGATTCCACTCTGGGCTTGCTGGAGCTAGGCCCTTCCCAGAGGCAAGGACAGCAGGTACACTGCACTTGCACACCCTTCTACCACCCCAGATGGCCATCCCTCCCTGAGGAGTTGGTGGCACTGAGCACCCTTCACCCAGCACCTCGCTAGAATGCCACCCCAGAGGGTGCATGTGTGCTGCTCGCAGAGCACTGGGTTGGTTGCAAGTGCAGTGGGCACTTTGCAGCATTGTCCCATCCCCAGGCATACCACAGGAACACTGTGCTGGCTCTGGACATCTGTGGTTGAGCACTAAGAGAGCAGCTTCCCTGACCAGATCCTTTTTGGGATTCTGGGAAGAGAAGCAGCCTGAGCAGACCCAGGGCTCAGTGGCTTAGGGCCATGGGTCTCATGGCTTAGGGCCACAGAGATGATCAGGGGGCTGGAACATCTCCTCTGTGAGGACAGGATGAGAGAGTTGGGGTTGTTCAGCCTGCAGAAGACTCTCAAGAGACCTTATAGTGGCCTTCCTACAGGAAAGCTGGAGACAAGAGTTTTTAAAAGGACCTGTAGGGGTAAGACAAGGGGTAATGGCTTTAAAATGAAAGAGGGTGGGTTTACATTAGATATTAGGAAGTTCTTTACTATGAGGTGGTGAGATACAGGTTGCCCAGAGAAGTTGTGGGGGCCCCTTCTCTGGAAGTGTTCGAGGCCAGGTTGGATGGGGCTTTGAGAAGCCTGGTCTAGCAGAAAGTGTCCCTGCCCACAGCACAGGAGTTGGAACTTGATGATCTTTAAGGGCCCTTCCAACCCACACTATGTCCCAGTGCCACATCCTGCTTTGTTGGAGCAGAGGGGTGGTAGTGCTCTACACCTGAGTGCATAGCCTGGCATTCCCCAGGGACCCCTTGGTGGCAGGCAATGGGGGTGAGCAGAAGGGTAGTGGCATCCAGGGCTGGGTGGCTGGCTCTGCAGGGCATTGACCTACGCAGTGCTATCTAGTACACTTTGCTCACTCCACCACTGTTCCTGGCTTTCCGGGGAGCTGCTGTTTGCTTTTCTCTGAGTTATGACTCCAGCTTGTGCCTTTGATCTGGGCTGTGTCGGCCACCCATTACCAGCCTCTCTTCTGCCTTTGAAGTGCAGTTGCCTTCCTGGCATCAGATGCTGCTTTTGCAACCTTGGGTGCAATCCTGTCCCTGTGGGGTGAGATACCCAGGGCAAAAGCATCCCTGTGGTGCATGAGGTGCTCAGCATCTCTCCTCCCTGGAACCTTGTGATAGGCCAGCACAGCTCATGGCTTGAAGGCATTGAGAGGTGTGTTGCCCAGTGGCAAGCAACCAGGGAAGGCTGGCAGGGCACTGGGACCAGAGCATCGCTCCCTCCTGTGGCAGTGGTCAGGGACACAAGAGGTCCTGCAGAGAAGCTGGTCAAAAAGTAGACACGCCATGCATGTCCTACAGCTAAGGTAACTTTCATGCCTATGACTCCATCAGAAGGGATGAGACCTGTGGGGAAGTAATCTTTATGAGCAGCGTTGAACTAGTTCCAGCATCAGCCCTGCCCTCCCTCCCCGTCTGGCAGGGAGCAGCGAGGAGGGCTTAGTCTGCCCTTTCTGCCACTGAGAAACTGGGGCCAGTCTTTGGACTGTGGCCTTGAGTGGGTCTGAGTGTCCCCATCCCCTCTCTGCTTCCCTGGCCTGGAGGGGATCTGGCTTTATCTGTTACACTTTGTTCTCCTGCTGTCTGGGTGTGGAGCGGAGCAGAGATTAGTGTGCAGACCTTTGACACACACAGACGCTGCCACACAACCAGCCATGCGTGAACCCAGAGCCATGCTCATCTCATCACCCAGCCCCTGTGCACACGCACACTCATGCCCTGCTGCAGGTGCAGACACACACACTATGCCCCTGTGCAGCCCCCTCCTCCAAGGCACACACCATCCCTGCACATATCTGTTTGCTGGCTGTGTGCTGCATTTGGTTCCCAGCAGAGAATGGTGCTTGCTCAGCCTGCCAACCTCCCCATCCTGAGAGACAAAGTTCCCCATGCACATTGGCATGCCCCACAGGGAGTAGGTGCTGTCCCACTGCCCTGGCAGGGGATGTGAGCAGGAGCAGGGGGGCTTCTCTGCATCAGGCCTGGATAAAGGAAAAATGTGCAGCAAGGCAGGAGCTGCGCTGGCAGCCTGGGGCAAAACCTGGGCATCCCTTGTCTCACCACTGCATCACCCACACTTGCTGTGGGACCTCCAGGGATGGCTTGGGCTGCCCGCACAGTGCCCACCTCGTGCCGAGGTCCTGCCCCTGGCCAAGGCCAGCTGTCCTTATCAGCGAGCTGTGGCCCCCGCACTGCTCCAGCTGAGGAAGCTGCAGCCCTTCCCCTGTGATCTTATCTCTGGCGGTTCATGAATGACTTGTAGGCCTCTGCTCTCTGCCTCTGAATGAGGAGTCAGCTGCCGGCCCAGGCAGGTGTGTGGGTGTGTGCACACGCGTACGAGTGTGTGTGTGTTTGTGTGTACAGCTGGGGAGAAGCCATCTCCTGCCCAGTGCCAAAGTTGGCCTCGCAATTTGTGCCACGGTCCCTGGGGTGAAGCAGATGGAGTCTGACGGGCAGAGAGATGCATGGCCCCTTTGCTGCACTGCAGCACTGTGGCAGGGTGTCCTGGCAGGACCTGGCTCCCAGCAAGTGATTTCCTGGCAGGGTGATGGTGCCTCTGCTCTCTTTCACAGAGCCTGCCCCAGATCTGTGGTGTGGGTGACGGGCAGGCGTTTGCCTCTGGTCTGCAGCAGCTCTACACAGCAGTGACATGGCAGCAGGCCACGCAGGCTCAGAAACGGCAGCGCTCAGGTGAGGAGCTCTATGGCTGGGCTGGGAGTGTGTGAGGAGCCTTGGCCCTCTGCAGCTGAGCACCCATGCTTGGGGAATCAGAGAGGTGCCCTGGGTGCAGCTCACTCCGTGCACATCTCCTCCTTTGCTTTAGCCCCATGAGCTGAGCTCCCCAACCAAGGCACTGTTACTGGATTGTGCTCTTTCATCTCAATCATAAATTGCATCTCTTTCTGCTGGTACCAGAGGACAGCGAGGACCCAGCACCTGCTGCAGAAACCACAGAGCACCCCCATTCGCCACCTCCATCCCATGAGGGTGAAACCGCATCTTCCAGCGAGGGAACCACGGTGAGTGCAGCTCTAGAAACAACCCCTCCATACTGATGGCAGGATAAGGCCCACACCTCTCTTCCCTCCTCGCATCCCAGCCCCATGCTCCTCCAGGATAAGCTGAGGGTCTCATCTTGGTTCCTAGCCCAACCTACCCCATGCAACCTTCCTGGGGATCATGTGGTTGAACACGTGTATGGTTTTCACTCCCCCATGGGAAGGATGGGAATGTGATTTCTTGCACATGCTCACCTATCCTACATGAACCCCCGAGGGGCACTGACACTATCTCCTCTTTGCTTCCAGCCAACCTCCTCCCCGGCTCTGAAGCCCCGGCTGTCTGTGGCCAAAGCAAAGCCGAAGAAGGCAAAGGGGCTCTTCAGCTGAAGGGTCAGGGCCAACAACCCTGAGGATCTCTGCTCCCCTCAGCATCCAAGAGAGGCAATGCAGAGCACCCATGTGTCCTCTGCCTCTTCTTTTACATCACTGTAAGACCCTGCTAAGGTCATGGTCCCTGGCCAGGGTGCCTCCAGCCAGGGTCATCTCCTTTGTTCAGCCGTGTCTCAGGAACTTCCTTTCTACCTCTTCCCTGGTGCAGACCTTGCCCAGTCTGTCTTGTGCTGGAGCCAGAGGTGTACCTGGGGGGAGTGAGAGGGATGCTGCCAGGTGGGTGTGGGACAGCTGGGGCTCTGTCAGAGCTGTGGGGTTTGGCTGCTCTTGTAGTGGTTTGCAATAAAGGGCTGTGACTGGATGAGACTCCCTCTCCTTCTGCTTTGTCCCTCCTGGGCCTGCAGTTTCCAGGGTGGGCTGCAGGTACTGCTAGGTCCCTCTTGGGCCAGTCCAGGTGTTCCAGGGGCTTGCAGTGGCTCTGGATTGTGAGGAAGTGGCAGCAGCTTATTGCTGTGCTGCTGGGCAGCAGGTCCCAGCACAGCATGCTAGGGGAGCTTGAGCCCATGTTCTCCTTGACCCATGAAAGGAACACACCATATGCTGGTGCTTGGAGCCAGTTGAAGCCCTTGCAGCATGCTGGCAAAGGTAGCCTGGCTGTGCTAGGGTCACCCTCCATTTGTAGGCACCTTCCCCAGGGTTAGTGGGTAGGGGATATGGGGTTAATCCATGCTCTGGCCTCCAAGGAGCAGGAGACAACCAAGCTACTAACACAATGAAAGCTTCCAGGCCTGGCAGACACTCCCTGGACAGAAAGCACCACCTCTGCCCCTCCACACCCCATCCATCCATCCATCCATCCATCCATCCATCCATCCATCCCTGCTCTCTCCTTACAGCCCTTCTGTCCACATGCTTTCTTTGAGACTGGGACTCCACTTCTGTGCCCAAACTGGGTCCTAATAAAGCAGGCAGGGAGCCAGGCAGCAGTGCCACAGAAGGCTGCAGCCTATGATGATGCTCTCCTGGGGCAGGGACCTGTGCCCCCATCTGCTCTGCTCCCCAGGGCTGGGCCAGCCACAGTCAGACTACCTGCTCTCCCAGGCAGCAAGGGGGAAACAAAATATCCGGAGCAGCCTCTGTGTCTGTGGAATGAAAGGGCCTTTGCTGGGCCATGGCTGGCCAGTTCCAGGATGAGAGCAGCCCTGGTTTTTATATTTCCTCTCTGAGGGAGCAGCATGCAGGGCAGGGTGAGTGGTGGGAAGGAGAAGACATGCAATGGGGAACTTATGCCGACAACTATGGCTACATATCCTGCTTTTTCCAATGCCTGGTGGCCACTTGCCTTGAGGGAGGGTCGTGCTACTGTCTGGGGAAGGGTAGATCTGGGGCAGCAGGAGTTTAGCATCTGTTTCATATGTTGTCTGTCACCAGGTTGTCCCCTGGTGCAAACTCTGCTTCATCCATGTGGACAACATCTCCTGGCCTGGAAGCTACTCTGTTCTGAGCCAGGTCCCCTAGCTCCTTGCTCAGCCTGTGATTCCTGCAGATTGCCTGTGTACACTGGGACATGCAGTGATGGCATCTGGCTCATCTGTCCCCTTTTGGGCTGAGACAAGATCACATGGTTGGGGGGCACATTCCTATCCTGCTGTGCTATTGGCTGGTGGGCTTTATAGCAGAGTGAGTGGTACAAATCAGCATCTGCACCTCTGGGTCATCCCAGCTGCCAGGTGCACCCAGGCTGTGTCACTGCTTCTCTCTAGGGTGCTCAACACAGGAGAGACAGTCCCAGGGATCCTGCTCAAGTAACCTATCCCGTTGCAGAGTGAGTCCCCCCCAGGGAGCTCTGTGGCTCTGTGCCCAAGGGACTGGCAAGCACCCCTATGGACTGGGGGTAAAGACCTGCTACATACACAGTTCCTGTGCCACTCATCCCGTTCCCAAGGCAAGGGAAGGTGTGGCTGCAGAAGAGTGAAAACAGCAGCAGGGAAAAGAACTCTGCCAGTGCCCCCCAGGTCACCACAGGGACCCCAGCCCCTAGGACTCCATCATGGGGGCCACCTTTGCCTAGGTTCTACCGGCTCCGGGGAGTGACACTCATTGTCCCATCCTGCCTCTCCAGGGACTCCTTCCCTGTAGCCACCCCCTCCTCCCTGGAGCCGGCTGGATTTGAGCTCCCGACACACATTAAAGGCCACAAGTTCGGTCTCGGCCTCCATAAATTTGATTCCATAAATATTAGTTTTCGCAGGGTTTAATGAAGCCGTTATGCTGGGCACGGCCCAGCACCCCGACCCGTGCCCTTAATAAGGGCTCTGTGGCCTCGATTAAAGGGACCTTTCAATCGCTGTCAAGTATTTTTAGAAAAGGAAAAGAAAAAAAAAAATGAGAGAGAGAGAGAGAGAGAGAGAGGGCGCAAAGAAGACGACGACCAAGGCAGCGAATAGGGAGAGGAAAATCCCAAACCCGTGCAGTGCAAAAATAGAGAAATAGCACCACCTAGACTGCATCGCCCGGCTCCGCTTGCCCGCTCGCCTGCCTGCTAGCCCCGCGCAGCGCCCGGCTGCGGGAAGCCCTGGGGGGCCTGGTGCCAGCCCCATGACCCCCGTCCCAGGCAGCCTGGGAGCGCAGCGGAGTCTGCAGGATGCTGCCCTCCGCTCGGGGCGGGGATGGAGGGATGCGGCGGTGGGGAAAGCGGAGGGGCAGAGGAAGGAGGGACTTGGGCACGGTCAGGACGTGGGCAGGAGCTAGTGCGTGATGACCGGGCGGCCCGTCGCTGCCTGAGAGGGACTGAGCGCTGTGGGAGATGCAGTGTGATACGGGGATGGACGCTGCCTCTCTCCTAGTTCCACTGGAAGGTAATTCCTCCCTGTGACCTACTACTGCAACAGCAAGCTCCCCTTTCCACTAGCTCCCAGAGCAGAAATCACCCCTCCAGCAGAAATTCTGCCCTCTCCCCCGGGTTAAATGGACCCTGCCAGAGCCTCCAGCCCTGTACAACTAGCCCTGCCTGTCCCATGGTGCCTGGGGCTCCTGTCCCACTTGGGCCCATGTGCCAGTGGGGTTTTCCAGGCAGGGACACTGGCTGGCATTGGAAATGCTGTATAGAGAGGTGATGGACTCTGCACCCTGTCACTGCTCACTGTGTCCAGAGCTAATGCAGGACGCTGGGGCCCCTGCATGGGCAGGAGCTGCTGCCACGGTTAAACCCAGCTGACTGCCTGCAGCCCGGGGCCTCCATGGTGCATGAATATTGTACCAGTGAGGGCAGGGCTGGGCTGCTTGCTGTCATCCTGGAGCTGCTGGAATAGGATGGATGCATGTGACATGCATGCTGCATGCTGGCAGGCTGCACACGTTGCTTGGAGGTCTGGGTTTGAGTCATTTGCATCCATAGGGCACTTCTCCCTGGGGTTGTGCTGGACCCCAAAGACCCAGTGCCATCCCAGATGATTCTGTTCCCCAGTCCCTTGTGGCAGTGATGAGCAAAGTGTGAAGCTGGGCTTGTGCCTTTGGTGGGAGTACAAACCAGCCTGGAGGACTCTGTGGACCTAGCCCAGGTTCTAGTTTTCCTATGCCACTGATGAGTAGGAAGCTGTGTCCCTTCTGCAGCCCTCAGAAGGGCAGGGATACAGAGTAGTGCTGTGACATGTCCTCTGCTCTATCTGCAGATGCCCTTAGGCTGCTCCACTAGAACGATCAGCTGAAGAGATGAAGAAGTGGGATGGCCTGGGGCTGCTGGCCAGAGCATCTTGCTCCATCATGTGCATGAACAGTGAGACAGCCTCACCATCCTGCAGTCTCAGGGTTTCTCAGAGGCTCTGGGCACTGATTTTGGGTATCCAAATGACACCTCTGGAGACACCTTTGGCCAGCTGCACTTTGCAGAGCCTGCAAAGGAAATGGTCCACTGGGACTTTGGATAGCAGCATCCCAAGCCCATGGGCACTGCTGGCTCCCCAGCCTACATCCCTCTTGCCTGGGTGGCTTGGTCTTGCTGAGGCCAGCACAGCTCTTCAGCCATAGCTGAACTTCTATCTGGGCCATTCCAGCCTAGCCCCTCTGTGTGTCCCTAGGTGTGACCTGTACCCACTGAAGAGTTGGTGAGAGACATCCCTGAGATACTTGTGCATGTGTGGGCATCCCAAGGCACTGCCTCACCTGGGCAGGTCCTAGGGAGCCAGAGGGGGTGCAATCAGAGCTGTGCTGCACCCCTCCCCAGCACACAGCTGGGGGAGAACCGGGGGGCCCTATGAGCCCTTGCTCCTGAAATCAGGGTGTTGTATTTACTTTCCCCTTTTGGCAGCTAGAAGGGGAAGCCCATCCCAGCCCCTCATTGTTGTCTCAGCGAGTTAATCAGATGCCATAATCCTGTTGTGGAAATATCGGGCCTCCCTGGAAACAATGGGGAGCGAGAATATTGTGGTTAAATTTCAACCAGCTGCCTCCCTGCTCTGTTTGATCCCCGCCCGCAGGCCCGGGCCCCTGGCGAGCAGGCGGCGCGGCGGGGGCCAAAGCCCCGGGGGTGCCACCTCGAGCACACGGGACACCCCGGGGTGGGGGTGGTGTAGAGTGTGCGGCGAACTAGACGCGCCTCGGGGTGGCGGCGGAGCTGCCCCGGGGGGCAGGTGACGGCGGGCACCCCCGGCGGGGTGGGCTGCGGGGCTCGGCCGGGGGGAGGAGGCTGTGGCCGGCCCGGGGCAGGTTCCGCGAGGAGGAGGCGAGAGAGGGAGGGCGCTGGGAGGCTGGGACACGGGCAGGGTGCGGTCCTGGCGGTTCCCTGTCCCGGATCTCTTCAATTTCCCCTCTCACTCCTGCCCGGGGAGCGGAGACAGCGGCGGCTCCGGCTTCGGCTCCAGCCTCGCCGCGCTGACCGCCGGAGCTCAAACCGCGGGGTGCTCCGGCAGCGCCGAGCCCCGCGCCCCGCAAGCGGCCGCTCGCCTGCCAAAACAAACGGCCCTTCGCTATTTATTGCCGCCGCCGGGCCACAGCAGCTCAGAGCGGGCCGACGCCAGCCCGCCGCACCGGGCAGCGGAGCGCACCCGCGCCGGGCAGCCGCCGCGCCCCGCCGCCGCCACCACCGGCACCGGCACCTGCCCGCCGGCTGCGCGCTGCATGGGGAGCCCTGGGGCGGGCGGCGGGAGCGGCAGCCGAACCTAGCGGAACCCCCGGAGCCGCCGGTCCCTCGGGCCGCCCCGGGGCCGCCGGGCGCGCCATGAAGCCGGCGCGGCTGCTGCTGCTGCTGAGCGGGTACGCGCTGCTGCTGGCGCCGGCCGTGCGGGGCTGCGGGCCGGGCAGGGTGGTGGGCAGCCGCCGTCGCCCGCCCCGCAAGCTCATCCCGCTCGCCTACAAGCAGTTCAGCCCCAACGTCCCCGAGAAGACGCTGGGGGCCAGCGGGCGCTACGAGGGCAAGATCGCGCGTAACTCGGAGCGCTTCAAGGAGCTCACGCCCAACTACAACCCCGACATCATCTTCAAGGACGAGGAGAACACCGGCGCCGACCGGCTGATGACCCAGGTACGGCCCCACCGCCGCCCGTCCGCTTCTACCTCTGCGCCGGGCACCTGCGGGCACCGGGGCTGCCCTGGAGCGCCCTGCGCACCGCTGTCCTGGCCGCAGCGGGGCACCCGGCGCTGCGGCTTCCCTGCCTTGCCTGGGGAATCTCGGTGTTTGGCCCGGGCTGCCGGCTGTGCAGCGCGGGCACCTCTCTTCGCCGGACGCTGCAAAGCTCTTCCCCTTCAGCTAGGAACGTCGGACCCGGGCCCGGCAGAATGCCGCGCGTCGATACGGCAGCACCTTGCTCCCGCAGCCGGCAGCACCCTGTCCCCCGAGAGGAAAGCACCCTGCCCCTCTGCCCCTCAGAGCCTATGGCACTCATGCATGCTGCACCCCCAGGTGTGCTCTTGTGCCTCGCGAGCTGGCAGCATCCTGCCCTTCTGTCCCCCCAACTCATGTCCTGCTGTCCCTCAAGCTGGCAGCACCCTTCCCTGCTGTCCCCCAACCCATGTCCCACTGTCCCCTGTGCTAGTAGCACCCTGCCCTCCAAGTTGGCAGCATCCTTCCCTGGTGCCCCCAGAGCCATGTCGCACTGCCCTCAATCTGTCAGCATCCTGCCGAATCACCTCCGAGCTGTCAGTGTTGAGCTATGCAGTTCCCCAATGGGGCAGCACCCTGCCCTGCTGCACCCATAGTAACCCTGCCCCTCTGCTCTGCCTGCTGTCTAGCAGAGCAAGCAGCCTGCCTGTTGGAGCTGAGCGACAGAGCAAAGCCCTGTGTGCTGGCAGGGAGAGGAGTAGGCAGAGCTGCAAGCTGGGCTACAGGAGCACCCTTCTTGGCCTTGTCCCCACTCTGTTGCCAAAATCCTGTGCCATGCCTCAGTGCCCCCTCTTCCTGTGTGTCTCAGCTGGGATGGTGAAGGGTGCCTGATGGGGCTGCCCTCAGCTTGCTGTATAAGGGATGGGGACAACCTGTTATTACAAACGCCCTGTTGCAGTCCGGTTACAAGTGCCCTGGGTCAGTGGGAAGGAGGGGTGAGGGGGCAGAGGATGGCAGCAGAGCGGGGGGTGATGCTGAACGAAGGTTACTCTGTGTTTTAATATTGCCAGGAGAATGTCTGAGGGTTTCAGGAATGCAGATAAGGAGCTGCATGGCCTTGCTAAGAAACCTGGCCACCAGCCTCAGCACTGGGTTACAGCCTGAGCGAGTTCCTGGGGGAGGCAGGGGGGAGCTGGGGCTGCCCCGCTGGCTGCTGCACCCCCCAGTCTGGAGTTGGCAGGTGGGTGAGCGTGGGTGGCTGTGGTGGTAGGCACTGAGCAGGGCTCTGGCCATGGTTTCTGGCCAGAAGGAGAAGCTGCTTTTGTGCTGGCTTGACAGCTCTGCAGCCCTGCCTGTCCCAGAGAGAGGTCCCTGAGGGCAGAGCCCATAGTCCAGAGTGGCTCTCAGGCTGGGGACTACAGCAGAGAGACGGAGACCCCTTGTGGGGCAGCGCCAAGTTTGGGGAGTTGCACAAGTCATGGTTGCTGGTGACTGGAGCCCTGGGGCTGGGCTGGACCCTGTATCTCCTGGGGAACAGCTTCAGGGATACTTGAGGGAGCAGTGCTCCACTGGTCCATGAACTGGGGAAGTGGATGATATCATACTGGTTGAGTTGGAGGCAGAAGAGTGCTTCTGGCTGCATTTTCTCTTGAGAGTGCTCCCACAACCTGCGCTAACCCAGCCAGTGCCCCTTGGCACCCCTGGGAGAGAGAGGGCCCCATGTTCCACCTGCCAGCTCCATACTTCCCTCTGTCCTGCGTCCTTATTGGCAGGGTACCTGGAAGCTATCTGGTCTTCTTAGGGTGCCCAAGTAAGGACTCTTAGCACAGCAGGGTCCCTGGCCACAACACATCCATGCACAGATGGGTACCATGGTGCTTTGGGCAGTCCTGCGGGGAACTGTCCCCATTGCAACAGAGGTGACCTGACTTCTGGTAGCTTGCTGCCATCCCACAGCTCTCTGGGTTTGTCCTGTGGCCCCTGGCTGTGGGAGATGCCCCCAGAAGTTGAAGCTTTGGCTCTAGCACCATACTTTGTCTTGCTATAGGTTGGGAAAGGCCATTGACCCAACTCCTTGTCCCTTCCCCCAGCTCACTGGCTTTTACTGCTGTTGACTCACTTCAAACCTGTTTTCTTTCCCCAAGTCCAAGGGTCTGGGTGTCCCAGGCAGCCGGAAGATGGTGCCTGCTTGGGGGGTGGGTAGTGCTGCTCTCTGCCCGCCTTTCCTTTATCGTTTCATCTTCCTCAAGAATTCCAGTGTGTTTGCTCTCACTGGTCCCACTCGGAGGTGCTGAGATAAGGCTGGAGGCAGAGCCCGTCTCACCTCTCTCCAACAGCCTGGCCCAGGAATGTCCCGGGCCCCCAGCCCCCTGCCCCCATGGAGTTCCAAGCCCAAACCTCTCCCTACCTGAGCCACCACCCTTTGCAGCCACTGTTGGCCCAACTGGCACAGAGACCATCCTAGGAGTGGTGAGGAATTTTTCATGGAGACCTTGGGATAAACCTTTGCAAGAAACGTCAGCTGGGGGACAGATGTTAGTGGGAACTCTCTTTTCTCAGCCAGGCTCTGGACATGGCTGTAAGATGTGGCCAAAAACACTCCATCACAACCCCTCTGCTGAGGCTGGTCACACCCGAGCACCCTGCACACCTCCTCTGAGATAGCTCTGGGATCTCTGCTGACTCTGCTCGTCTTGGGGCTGTGCCTTTCCTTCCAGACCTGCTGCCTTCTCTAACAGGGTTTGACTTCCCCCACAGGACATGGTCTTGTCCTTGGCCTAGACATGGGAAGGGTGATGCCAGTGTTGGTCAGTGGGGAAAACATCTCAGCCCAGCCAACAGCCCCAGGGTCTCCACTGTCGTGTGTGGGGGACATTACAGACCCACCCAGCTCAGCATGCTGTACCATCCTGCATGTGTCCCAGGGGTGCTCAGTCACATGTGCCACTACAGTGACAAACTGTATTGTCCCCTCACACACTGTCACTGCTCGCTTTCCCCTTAAACTCTGCTATGTACCTCCTGGCTGGGCACCAAAACACTGCTAGTGCTGGTCATCCATGTCCAGGGCTCAGT
Source organism: Corythornis vintsioides (assembly GCA_025447755.1). NCBI lineage: Eukaryota > Metazoa > Chordata > Aves > Coraciiformes > Alcedinidae > Corythornis > Corythornis vintsioides. Next base: position 7,925 of record JAOEGS010019589.1, on the reverse strand, counting down.
GCCACATGGCTGAACTTGGGCATTCCACTCCAACCTGGGTCCTGCAGAGCTCATGGTTCACGGTGGCATTTCCACATCTTTGCTATCACCTTGTGAGACTTTATGTTCACCCTCAGGCAGGAGGACCATGCCACTCAGGCAGGCATGGTCACCCTGGTCCCCAAAGATGCTGTTACTTCTGTGTGCTGAGAAGATGGGCTCTCAGTGCCCCTTCCTACTTGTTCCCTGCCCATCTTTGCCTGCTTCCTGCTGCCTGTGCCTGCTCCCTGCCCATTGTTGACTGATTCTTACCCATTCATGCCCATTCCTAACCACTGTGGTCTTTTCCCTGCTCCCTGCCCATCCCCACCTCCTTGCCCTTGCTTATCACTGCTTTTCCCTATCATTTCTCACTGCTTTCTCCCTCGTAGCTGCCTATTCCCTGCTTGCCCGTGCCAGCTCCTTGCCCGATGCTGCCCGTGCCTGCTCCCCACCATTTAGTACCTGCTCCTTCCCCAACCCTCCCTGCCCATCGCTCCCCGCTCTCTGCCCGTCGGTATCTGCCACTCTCCCGTCTTTATCTGCTCCCTGCCGGTCCCTGTCTGTGTTCTGACACCTGCTGGCCACCAAAGGCACAGTCAGAGCCACCCACCTCGGCACCCCGGGGGCAGGGTGCTCCGGGGCCCTGCCTGCCAATGTGCTCCCAGCCGGGCAGGCAGCTGCGCGCTGTCTCAGGAGGAACGGGAAGGTGGGACCCCTTGGTCTGGGGCTGCGCTGGGAGAGAGACCTGCATGGAACAAGGCAGCTTAGGTGGATCATTCTAGGAAAGGGTGACCCAGCACCTGGGGCTGGTGGCAGGTGGTGTCCTTGCCTGGGGTGCAGGGATTGGTGGGTGTTGATGTTTATATGCAGGCAGGGTGACCCTGAAGAGCAGAAGGGCTGGTAGTGAGGGCAGGAGGGGTGCCCTCTGCGGGGTGATGGCAAGGAGATGCCTGAAGTGATGGCTGGGGGATGGAGGGGGGCATCAGGGGCTACCTGTCTACTTCCAGCTCTGAAGCCCTTTACTGCCCTCCTCTGTGGGGTCTCCATGGGGCTGGGGACCTTGGGGACTGCTTGTGCCATGTGCCAAGTGGCACCACCGTAGTGTTGGATGGGGACAAAAGTCACTCTCCTCCCTCTCTCCTCCTCCTCTCACCTGGCAACTGTTTGTCCAACACCTTCCTGGCTTATCTCCCCACACCCAGGGAGCGTGGGACGAGGGCAGAGGTGCTCCCCCACCCCATGCAGGGCAAAGGCCTGCCTGGCACTGCCCTTCCTGGGGCTCAGACCCTGCCAAGTGCAAACACTTTTCCCTGAAAGCAGCAGTACCCACTTCCCCAGGACAGGAGCTGGTGCTTGGGGATAGGATGAGGAGAGCACCCTGTTTTATGAGGGAGCAGCTCTTGTGGAAGCAGTGCTGGGGCATTTCTGAGCTCAGGGCTCTAGCCAGCACTGGGTTTTATAGCCTGGTTTATGCTCGCTGTGACTGTTTCACAACCCATGGCATCCCAAGTTGTGCAGTTCCAGTGATGAGCTGGGCATCAGGTGAAAATGTGCCCTGCAATGGTGGCTTTTTAGGCTGATGCCCTGTCATTTCAATACTTCCCCTCATGCATGACCATGAAAGCTCTGTCCTTTACCCTGATTTTATAGTGGTCTCTGGGACCCTGCAGTGTCTCCTTCCCAGTCTGCACAGTCTTAGTCTATTCACCTGGCTTTATTCCCATATTGCTTTTCTTTCCCATATTGCTTTTCTTACACCTTTTCTAGCTCTCCTCCATCCCTTTTGGACAAGGGAAGGGGACTAGAAACACAGTTTGAGCTTTAGCAAGCCAAGTGCACAGAGGCTTTGCCCCTGAGATGCAGCTGTGCCTGGGGGAAGTGGGCAGCACAGGGAGAGGCCAGGAGGGCTGTAGCACAGGCATTCAGGGATGGCATTGCTCTGCTTGCTGGAGAAGACCATGCTACCATGGGGAATGGACAGGACAGCGATAGGACAGTTGACATGTTTGTGTCACCTCTGTGGCCACTAGGTCTGTGTCTTTTGAGATCTGCTACTGTTCCTCAGCTCTGGCTTTTTATCGTTTGTTGTGCGGAGCACAATAGAGCATCTTGGGCAGGTTTGGCATTTCCCATGTGGGCAGAGGCTGGATAAAGCTGTGAGGCTGCCCAGAACTGTGGCCTTGTGCCTTGGGACTTGAGGAGTGATACAAAGCAGAGCTGTGCTGAGGACTGGGCAGGTTGTTTCATTTATGCCAGGGGACACTTCTGGGGACCCTGGAGGTTCCTCCTAGCCAGGAGGCATCAGGATCTCAGCTCCCACGTCCTCCTGTCGGCAGGTTGCCCCTGGGCAGTGATAGCACGGGGCAGGCATCCAGCAAACAGAGAGGGTGTTTCACCCCAGCCAGGCTGTGCTGTCCAACAGGCTTTCCAATGATCCAGGAATAGGGGGAGAGATGGAGGAAGAGATGTATAACCTTTTGGGGTGCACACCCCTGGGAGATGCTGAGGCAAATCAGGTGCTGAGGGAATCCAGATGGCATAGGATGGACATCTCATGCTCTCAGATCTTCCTCTGCTGGACCCGCCCCCAAAGGGTCTGAGAACCCAGAGGGCCTTTGTGAAAGCATGGTGGGAAAAGCACCTGCCAAATAGGCAGCCAACTGCACCCCCCAAAAAGCTTTTGCTGACTCTGCCTCTCTGCCCTGCAGCGCTGCAAGGACCGCTTGAACTCCCTGGCCATCTCTGTGATGAATCAGTGGCCAGGGGTGAAACTGCGGGTGACAGAGGGCTGGGATGAGGACGGGCACCACTCAGAAGAGTCACTGCATTACGAAGGCCGAGCTGTGGACATCACGACGTCGGACCGGGACCGGAACAAGTATGGCATGCTGGCTCGCCTGGCCGTGGAGGCTGGCTTTGACTGGGTCTACTATGAGTCCAAGGCACACATCCACTGCTCTGTCAAGTCAGGTAAGGCAAAAGCGAGTTGCAGTAAGCAGGGCTGGGGGCCTGTACCCCTATTGCAGCATGCCCAGGAACCCTGGCTGGCTGGGTGGGGTTCTCTCAGGGGTTACTGGCTCTCACAGCCTGATTTCCCTATCTAGGGCAGACAGTCGGGTGGGGAGTGAGTCACTCACCTGTGGCCAGCAGTGCCACAGGGCAAATTCCCCAAGTAGCTCCCATGGACCTACAGCCCAATCCATTCTCTCTACCCACCTCCTTTATCTACCTGATGGCCACTTCTCCTGAAACTTTTCCCTTCCTGTCTGCCCATCGCATCCATCTCTTCTACCCTTGCAGCCCCTTAGTGTCCAGCTGGCCATGCTCAGCCCCATCCAACCCTGCCTTCCTTCACCACCGGCTGTTCTTTAGCTCCTGCTGTGGCATCAGCAGCACCCGAATGATGGGGACAGGGACAAGCAGGCAGGGATGGGCCAAGGTGCCCTGAGATCAGCTCACTGCTGTACGGTGTCTGCATAGGGGAGCAGAGCTGAGGGCGTGCAGCAGGACTAGAGCAAAGGAGGGAGGGGTGCTGTCGCCACCGGTGCAGTGACGGGGCGCAGGCTGCTCCCAGACCCTGCCCGTGGCCGGGACGGGATCGCGTGGGCTGTAATCTGCCCCAGCCCGGTGCTCTGCCTGGGATGCTGCAGCCCCGGGTCCCACCGGAGCGGCTGTGCTGGATGCGGGCGGCAGAGGGCAGCAGCGTCCAACGCACGGCACCAGCCACGCAGGCCGGCCCTCCGGGATAGGAGAAGCGGCGTCTGCCCAGGTCTCGACAGGCTGGGATGGGCACTGCCTGTGCGTGGGCCTGCGCGGACAGAGAGCAGCTGCATGCACACACACACGCCCCTCCCGTGCCGGCACACGGCCGCCGTGCCCGCACACGCAGCTCTTGCCCACTCACGCCTCGGGGAGGGGGCTGTGGCTGCACACGCGTACCCATGGACGTGCCCGCGGACGTGCCCACAGACGTGCCCACACACCCACACGTGCCGCAGTGGCGCCGGGGCCGTTACGCTGGTGCTGCCTCGCGTCTCTTGTTCCCGGCCTCGGCCTCCACCGCACTCTGCCTGTCCTACTGCCCTAGCCCGTGGCCAGCGGCCTGACAGCCCCAGACGCCAGCCTGCTCCCCCACGCTGACCCGCTCCCCCGTGCCGATGCCAGGACGGGCGCAACACCGGCCGGCGATGGAGATGGGGAGACCGCGCCGCAGAGAGGGAGCGACACGCCCCCGAAGAAGAGGGACAAAGCGCGGGCAAAGGACCTGATCTCCCGTGCCCCGGGGCACCCTATGGGGCTGGCCAAAGCAGTGGGGCCAGGCTCCGAAGCAAGGACCATGACCCCAGAGCCTTGGGGCTGGCCAGAGGAATAGGGCTGTGCCCCTGGAGAAGGACAGAGGATCTTGAATCCTGGGATGTTCCCTTGCACCAAACGAAGAGGGATGCTGTGAGTCAGGCAGCATAGTGGGGCCCTGGAGGGCTTCTGGAAGCTGGCCACAGACCCCTCACTCCACAGCAGCAACTTGGGGCTCTGTGTCCCCCATATTTATTCCCGAGTCTATGGGGAGCACAAGGGTGTGTGGCAGAGGCCGTGGGGTGCATATCCCAACTCTCCCCACCAAGAGCTGTGTACAGAGGGCAGCCGGGCTGCCCCTGCCTCCTAGTAAATGGCTTCTATTTTTGTACGGATGGCTGCATGGCCTGTTGTATGTATTGCATCACCTTGACTCCCCCCCCGGCATCTGCACACACCTCCATGTCCAGCACCTGTGCCCCTTGCTTCTGCCAGGTGCCCCTCTTGCCCTCATGCCAGCCCCTCCCTGCAGCTCTACCTCTTGCCCAGGGATGTGGGGTGCAGGATTTGGGACCTGGCCTCTGGGGCAGGCATGGGTTGAACGTTGCACCTCATCTGAGTAATAAAAGGATTCTGTCCCAGAGATGGATGCCTCTCTTCATGGGCCTGGGGGCTGGGACTTGGCTCTGCCCAAAGCTGGGGAGTGATGGGGGGCAGTGCCCTCTGGGTGGGGACACTCAGGGATTAGAGGGAGCAGGAAGAGGGCCCTGTGGGAGGCTGGGAGCTCAAGGCTGGGACTGTGCAGGGCTGGGACCCAGACTCTAGATGAGATGCCCCTGGCAGAAAGTGGGAGACCATCATACAGACACTAAGATGGGGGTTACTGGGGCTTGGGGAACCAGGGCTGCTACGGTAGTTGAGCATCATTCATTGGGAAGACAAGGTTGTTCTGCTAAGTGTCAGGGTGGGCCCCTGGTGACACTTGGTGTATTCCTGCAACTTTTCATCTGAGTTTGGGTAGGACTGCTGTGCTACCATCCCAGCGGACAAGCCCCAGAGAGTTTGGGTGCTTTATGCTGTGGAAATCGCCAGTGTATTGTCTAATGATGGCCACAAGATGTGACATCTCCCTGCAGCTCAGACAGGGAGTCAGCTGGTGTCAATGGTGCAAGGATGAGCAGATGGGAGAAGGGAGCAGGGCTGCAGTGTGGGGTGGAGGGTGCTGGCATTGCTGGGGGAGGGTGAGGCACCCTGCACCATTCCTTGTAGTGTGCGGGCATGCAGAGTGTGACCAGACACTCTGCTTCTCAGCCTGCCACCAACTCAGGGCTCTGCCTCCCCTCTTTCCAGCTTCAGGTGCCCCATAGCACTGCCTTGCACATTTTGGGAATGTGACTGTGCCCCACTCACCTTGCTTGGCAGGCTTTGGTACCTGTCTCTGCAAGGTACCAGGCTCTAGTGCCCTGGCACCACAGTGAGGAGCAGGTGCTGCTGTATGTGGCTCAAGACCTCATATGCCACCCTCAGTGACATGCTGGCTGGAGGAACAGGCACCCAGGGAGTCCATATTGGTGGCTGGGGGTGTGTAGGGGACACATGTATGTTTGTGGTGCCAGGACAGGGTTATTCCCAGGTGGGCAATGCTGGGCTGCCTAGGAGGGTTTCTGTACATAGTGGAAGGGTGATGCTGGGGGTCTGGCAGATGGGTAACCCTCCTGTCCTCTCTCTCCCTGCGCAGAGCACTCAGCCGCTGCGAAGACAGGGGGCTGCTTCCCTGGGCGGGCACTGGCGACACTGGAGAATGGTGCCCGAACGCCACTGTGGGCTCTGCGCCCAGGCCAGCGGGTGCTGGCAATGGACGGGGCAGGCAGGCCCATCTACAGCGACTTCCTGACTTTCCTGGACAAGGAGCCTCACGCTCTCACCTCTTTCCATGTCATCGAGACGCAGGAGCCACCTCGGCGCCTGGCCTTGACTCCCACCCACCTGCTGTTTGTGGCCGAGAACGCCTCAGCGCCTGCTGCCCAGTTCCACCCCACCTTTGCCAGCCACGTGCGCCCTGGACATTTTGTGCTGGTGGCGATGGGGGAGGGTGGTTTGCAGCCTGCAAAGGTGGTTGGGGTGCAGGACCAGAGGGACATGGGAGCCTATGCCCCGCTGACACACCATGGGACGCTGGTGGTGGACGGTGTGGTGGCCTCATGCTTTGCCCTGGTGCAGGAGCAACGTTTGGCGCAGATGGCTTTCTGGCCACTTCGGCTCTACCACAGCCTGGTGGGGTGGCCCGGGGTACAGGGGGATGGCGTGCACTGGTACTCAGGGCTGCTCTACCGACTGGGCAGGCTGCTTCTGCCACCCGACAGCTTCCACCCTCTGGGAGTACCCCAGACAGAGAGCTGAGGGTGCTTCCCACCCACAGCTGGTGCTGCTGGCAGAGGTGGTGGCTGCGGGATGGCTCACTGGGAGCCAGCACCACCCCTCCCCAAGCTAGGTGCCCATGGGTAGCTGCCTCCAGCCCTGCCTGCTTGGGGCAGAGCCACCTCCTGTTTGGGGGGCATCAGGATTCCCTGGTGTGCCTCCTCCATACCCACTGCCCCCTCTTCACCCCCTGTTCTTGGGGGCAGGGGGGAGGCATGAAGGGTCCCCCCCTGAACGTGGGGGTGCCCCCAGCTGGATCCACATGCTGCTATTTGTGTGTGTGCGTGTGATGTGCGTGTGCGTGTGCAGACTTAGCTAATGACAGAGGTCTGATGGACAAGGGGAAGCTGGAAGAGGAGAGAGCCCCTGGATGCAGGCTGCTCCTGAGGATCTCCCAGCTTGCCTGCACCCTGTGGGGAGGGCTTTGAGAGAGGGGCCCCAGGGCCCTTTGCTGGGTAGCTGGGCAGGAGGGTGGGAGATGCCATTCCCATCTGACAGATGGGAAGTGTGACCTAAGTACTGGGACTGTGCCTTGCCTTAGCGCTGCCTGCAGGTGCAGTGGGGGGACCCAAAACTGGCTCCTGAATGCCTGGGGTGCCCATACACAGGCAGGGCAGGACGAGCCAGCATGGCTCTGGCATGAGACCCCTGACTTGGTGACAGAAATGCTGCTAGAGCGAGAGACTGGAGAGCGGTACCCCAAGCTCTGCCCAAAGCCAGTTCAGTACCCACCTGGCCAGGCATGCTTATTGTGAGGCTGTGGCAGCACTGTGGGGGGCTCTGGCTGGCAAGACGGGGCTGTGGAGCTGGGTGTGGGGGAGGAGGGTGTGAGTGCCATCCAGGTGTGGGCACGCACTAGTGGGAGCAGGCATGGGGAGAGCCAAGGCTGCAGTCCCAGCCTCCTGCAGCCAAAGTAAAGTGACTGGGGACAAAGCATTCCCTCCGTTGCCTTCCAGGCACCCCATCCTGAGCTGGTTCAGCCCTAAGCCATGACTTTCCCACTCCAATGCTTAAAAACTCCCCAAGCTCCATACTCTGCCTGGGATGATCTTCCCAAACTCCTCTCCACCCCCCCACACAGCACCACGAACCCTCAGGGAGGGAGACTGAGGGGGAACCTCATCAATGTCTATAAATATGTTAAGGGTGAGTGTAGAGAGGATGGAGCCAGACTTTTCTCAATGTCATCCAAT
>JAOEGS010019588.1:49117-66839 GCA_025447755.1 Corythornis vintsioides | reverse complement strand
AGGCCTCCAGCCAGACTCTGCTCCACTGACCACAACTCTCTGGGCTCTGTCCTTTAGCCACTTCCCAATCCACCTTATTACACCGTTAACTAAATCTACATTTCTCAAGCTTGGCTGTGAGGATCCCATGGGATACAGGATCAAAAGACTTGCTGAAGTCAAGGAATACCACATCCACTGCACTTTCCTCATCTATCCATCTACTTATATCATGATAAAAGGCTATCAGATTAGACAAGCATGATTTCACCTTACGGAATCCATGTTGACTATTTGTGACAAGCCTCCTTTCCTCCAGATGCTTAGAGATGGCATCGAGGACAAGTTTTTCCATCACCTTTCCAGGGATGGTGGTGAGGCTCACGGACCTGTAGTTACCCGGGTCCTCCTTTTTGCCCTTTTTAAAGATTGGGACAACATTTGCCTTTCTCCTCCTTAAAGGACTCTTTTTTTTTTTTTTTTTTTTTTTTTTTTGTAACTCCTCAATACTGAGCCTATGATGTAAAGCTGTAAAAAGCAGGAAGGAGCTGTCCTAAAGCTGAAGAGTCAGAAGCTTTGAATTATCTCACGGATTTCTGGGATCCACCAAAGAAATGCCAGTAGAATTCCTTGCTAATAGGACAGAGGGTGTAAGACCCTGGTCTGCAGCCAGAAGGCAAAGGATGCTTTGTGGTCCCAGATCACTTGTACATTACTGAAAAAAAGGATGTATTGTTGTCACAACACCAACCTTTCAGGTTCTCTTCAGATCCTTTTACTATAGTAGACTTCACCTAAAATGTTACTAGCAGCTTTGGGGTTTAGTTTAAAGTATCCTGACATGGCTGCCCCTTGGCAACCCCTTGGGAGCTTTTCCTCTCTTCCATCTTCAGTGCTGCACTGCAGACTGTTTCAGGGAGAAATTCCAAGTCCCTCTTGCTGAAGTATCTCCAGCTTTGTAGGAAATTATGAAATAATTTATACACTAGAGAGACAAGCATCACTAAAGCTTTTTTTTATGTAAGATTTTGCAGACAGAGGTAAGACATGGTGAATGCTGTCTCTTCACAGGCAAATGGTGTATTTGTTTGATGGTGGTTTAATGCTTCCCTCCTTTTCTCTCCCTTTTGTTTCGTTGTTTTGTTTTTTTGTTGTTTTTTTGTTTGTTTTGGTTTGTTTGTTTGTTTTTTAATTGGCCTCCTTATACCTCTGAGGAAGTGTTGAGGACCTAGGAGATGGGCAGAACAGGAGACAATTTCCCCTGCTCCTTGTTAGTCTGATTTAGGCTCTCTAATTTGCTCTCTACTCAGCACATAGGTGTGGAACACCATTTGGTAATTGTTTGGACTAACTCTTGTTGGAAATACTTGCAGTTTTGAGGCATCTGAAGTCTCCCTGAACATTCCCTGGGGGGTTCATGGGTCATTCCCTCACAGGAGTGAAGTGTTCTGGGATTCCGAGACTGCACCTCACATTCATACTAGTCCTAAGAGATATGTTCAGGGTTGCTCAGGGAAGACTATCCTTTTATCAATGTCTTGCTAACATCCAGTTGCTGGACTGTCTGTCCCTCTTGAGCATTCCAAAATGTGTGTGCCCCTGTGATTGCTGCCCTATGATATGTTTCTAACTTGCAGATGTACAAGGATTCAGGAAAAGGTAAGCAGGATTGCATATCAGTTAGACTCTTGGAAAAAGAAATGGGAGGATTTTGAAAGCACAGGAGAGAGATGCGGATGCTTTGTGGGATCTGAAACAGGCTGCCCAGGAAGGTTGTGGAGTCTCCTTCTCTGGAGAGAATCCAAACCCACCTAGATCTGTTCCTGGGTGACTTGGTCTAGGTGATCCTGCTCTGGCAGGGGAGTTGGACTCAATGATGTTTGTAGGTCTCTTCCAACCCTTAACATTCTATGATCCTATGATTCTACGACCTCTCTCCTTCCTTTATCTAGCAAAAAAACAAGTAAATGCAAGACTTCTTTACAGCATCTCACATAACAAAACCACAGCTAAATATTTCTCTGAGCTGATGGAAATATTTCCCTAAGTGGTGAGAAAATGTAAGGATATCTCTTCAGAACTACAGTGCTTTCAGAACTACCTTGTTGCTGTCAGTAATTAATGCATGAGCTTTACAACTCAAGCAACTAACTTTGACCCTGTCTTTTGTACAGCTGTCTTTCTAGCCGAGATCAAACACATCACTTAACGAATCAATCTCTTTCCCCTTCCCCACAAGCATCGCAATTTAAACATCGACATTTTCTCAAAGGAACATCATGCATTATGTCTGAAATCGACATGATCATGGAAATTCCCAGAGGAGCCCAGAGAATGGGCTGGTGTTGCTCTCACTGCACAGGAAATGCAACCGTTGTTACTCATCCTTCCTCCGTAATGAAGAGTCAGATTCATTGCCTTGCTGCACTGAGGAGGAAATTGCTACATAATCTCCTTTCACAGCTAGACAATCCCCTCTTTCCACAGCAGGCTAAGCATGCAAATTCTCCAGACATCTTTAATGAATTTCTAATCACAGTGGGTGAAACAGCAGGGCAAAGGCAAGTGTCAGTGACAAGAGCCTTGTGCTGGCTCCCTGCTAGAGGCATTGTTTCCCTTCTCCCACCCACATATTAACTGTGGGTGATACTTATTAATTCTCTCTGCCCTGGGACAAATCAACAAATAATTAGGTCAAACTGTGGTGAATGGGAAGGTTGGTTAGATGTCTTGAAGGGTCTAACATGTGCATCCTTCTCTGCACTTTGCATGGGATTCAAAAAAATACCCTCCACGAGGTCTGCTCGTTTATAGTCGCAGTGAAGAGAGTGCTTTGGTCAGTCAGGATGCTCTCCCCTTCAGTTAATAGAGGGACATCTATGGGCTGTGACAAGCAGGCTGAATTACACCTTTCCAGACTGCCAGGTGATTTTATAGCCCTCTGTGGTTAGATTTTTCCTGTAGGGGGAACAGATAATTTTTATTTTTTTTCCATGTGGGAACAGAAAAGAAAATAAAAAATAATTATCTGCCATTAAGAAACACTTAATTGCTTAGGCATCCTTCAGGTCAAGTTCTTAAGGAAATTTAGAGGAAAAAAAATAAATTGGTAGTTGCAGGGGAAATAGGAACATATACTAACAAAATTAAATGCTTCTTATTCAAGAGCTAGTAAGCCTCATGATTTAACATGTAAGTAAGCTGCTTAAGTCACAAGAGGGCAAGGATAACATTGTTTAGGTAATAAAACAAGTCCACAGTTCTCCATGAAGGCGATTTCTGAACCTTCCTCTCCCTTTTTGGCCCTGTCCACAGTTAGAGGCAGTAATCAATAAAGCACTAACATATCCTGGTGCTCTCTATTCCCACATCAGTCATGTGCAACGCTGCTCAAGATGCCTGAAATGGCACGTGACTCCAGCAGCTAAATTTGATTATGTGGCTTGCTGGTTTCATTGTTTCTAGTTGATCTAGATAAGGGATGAGGAGAGCCAGCAGACCAAGAGAAGATTACACTCCATTCAGTAGCCTGGGGTTTAATCATCTGGTGTCCCTGACTGCCCTGGATCTCCTAAGGTGGGAGAAGTCTCCTGAAGTCACAGGGTACTGGTAGCCTCGTGGTGAAGAAGCTAATCCAAGGCATCACAGGATGGTGGTTGTTATGAGAGAGGGGACAGAGTTAGAGCCAGTGATCAAACAAGATTACAGAACAGACAAGACTCCCTGCAGATATAAAGAGATGAAAATGGGAGTCAGAAAGGTTGAGTTACCTCTCATGGTCACGGCTGAGGAGAAAACTCAGCAGAGGCATCATCTTTATGCTGTGTTTTTTTCCCCACCAGTCCCTGAGGCACCAAGTGCTGCCTGCTGCCAGGACACATGGGACTGGCCAGCCTGCTTGCTGTTGCATGTTTCTGGATACTCTGCTGCCCCATCACCTGTGAGCACAGGCTGGAGGCAAAAATTCTGCCCTTCAACACTGCTTTCTAGAAGGGTCAGCTTAGGACCAGGCAGCATGACTGGTCTGCTTGACTGGCTAACATTTGGCACTCTTATTTAGGAGCCAGTGATATTTCAGTTCTGACAGGTGGTGTTGTGTGCAGAGACTGTGATGAAAATTAATTGGAATGACGATCTTCTGCAAAGCTGCTAAAGGCCAAGGCACTAGCAGGACCAGACTGAGGAGCAAACAGGCCTCAGAGATCAGCAAAGTATGTAGAGCTCTCTGAAGACTCACTGGACTCTTAACAGTCACGTACTTTGTCTCACTGACAATTTCTTGCATGAGCAAAAGGGGAATGCCAAGAACATGGCAATGTTTTAGAGCTGAGCAGTGTGATCTGGTTGAGAAACAGGCTCAGCAGAAATGCCAGTTCATGCACATGTGCTCTCCTTTCTTCTTAGACCAGCCTTTCCTGTGCTCCTCCACCCCTTTAAAATCACAATACATCAGATTAACTTGAAAGCAGCAGATCTAAACAAGTGATAATGAGTTTGCCTCCCATGCTAAAGTTCACTGATGCCCAGCTTTTTCAAGAATTCATTTTCCTTAAGAAATTATCAATATTTTCAGCAATCTTGTGCCAGTGCATCAACAATTTCTAATGTGTTTTTCTAGAGCTACCTGCTCCACATCTTGTCCTGCAATTTTGATAACAGACAAAAATTTCAGAACAAGATTGGCTCACTTTTTTTGGCTTTTTTTTTTTTTTTTTCCCATTATAGAGAAAATTCTCTATTCGTTACTTCAAACATACTGGTTTTTGCTTGATGTGAATAGCAATCTCCTCTTTTACAATACATTTACAGATATTAAAAGTTATTCCTTAGGATGAAACATCATCCAGAGGAACAGATTCTTAGCAAATTAACAGGAAAGAAGCTGTTACCCAGGCCTCCTCACTGGCCATCTGCTAGTAGTGTCCATATATGTATAAAATTCATTTGCACATTGAAATTGAAAAGCTCCATTTGTTCTGCCTGCCTGTAACTCTGCTCTCTTGCTGGGGTGACTATTAGGTCCCTGATGCATGCATATTATCCAGTGAACATATTATGCAAATCAATTCATATCCAATTATCTGGAGTTTTACTGCATATTTTCTACACATAACTCAAGCCGTAAGTACAACAGCATATTAGCTCTCCAGGTGTCCATTTTGGCTGGAAGAATTAGCAAGGTGCTGGCATTTAGCTCCTGTCCTCTACAGTGTAATTTACTGACAGTGCTGCTGCCAACACGAGAGGTCACTGATACATTGTGCAGGATGCAAACAGTATGGGGAAATGCACCAAGAATCCTCTACATCTGACTGAAACTTGCAACTCGATGGGTTAAGGTAAACAGTCCCTAAATCCATGCCTAGTTTCTTCTCCTCTGCCTTCACTGAGGAATTTCACAGCTGGATGAATAAAAATGGAGAGGATTTCAGGCTTCTCTTACCTCCCATGAAGCTTAGAATTGATCTGCCACTCACAGATATCACATCTCAACTACTGGTTTACGGAAAAAAAAAAGATATGGAATCCATATTCACAGGCTTCCTTCCCCAAACCTGTCTCAACCTCCTCCTCCCTTCAAAGGGACAAAGATGTGAGGGAGTTACAAGCACCTACCCTGCAGATGTAGCTTGCCTAACCAGGGGCAGCATCTGATTCAAAGCCAGAGAACTGAAACACCAGTTCTGCAGCAGGACAGGCAGACAGACATGCATTTGAATGAGCTGCACTGCTGCCCAAGGCAATTCTTCATCCTTCCTGCAAAATTTTCTTCTGGCCTCTTGCAGACTCTGAGACAACTGTTATCCTTCTGTCCATCAGGTATTAGTTGTCATTGTGGTAGCTAATGGGTTTTGTGCAGCTCATTAAAATATTCAAGAACCATGCATAGCCTGCAGCTTCTTTTAAGTCAGAGATTTCCCTAATGGGAAATGGAGGGAAACAGCCATTACAGAGAAATCATAAAAGTCATGGTAACAGTTTAAAATGTATAGTGCAAGATTAGACTCTAGTACTATTTCATTGTGTCCTGTAGAGTCGGTGGCATCACTCCATGTTTGAGTAGCTTTAAATAACATAAAATATTAAGGAATCCAAAATAATCAATGATAGTTTTGGAGTACTTTATGATGGAAATAGGCAAGGTGGCAATTAATCAGGGAAAAACACAAGGCATTTAAAACTGCCTACTGTTATCTCAGAACAATAACTAAACTTCTGAAATAATGCCCCATGGCATTGGATGCCAGTGCTTAAGAGCATGCAACAGAATTTTACCTACAGCTGAATGGACATCCTCAGTCACTACAGCATAAAACCAGGTATTTCAAACAAATAGAAGCATCACATGTGACCAGCTCACTCCTGATTCTGTCACAGAGAGTTTGTGCCACAACTGTCAGCAGCAGATCAGTTGTACAATGCAAGGAGCTTTCTATAGTATATGTAGCTGTGGCTTCCACAGATACCTGCCTGCAAGCTAGGGAAAAAAAAAAAAAAACCACCAAAAAACCAACACACTCATCTTTCTTCCCTGGAGTATGGTTATCTTTTCTCTTTTAAAAACCAACCAGTGCAGTAATACTCCTCTGCAAACATGCTGACATTTTGGAAAGCTCATCCTGTCAGATGTTTGACAGTGTTATGAAGAGTCACGTTTTGGATCATTGTGAATAATATCAGAATAAAAAAATCAGTAATAAACCTCAGATTCCACTTTACAAACCTCAGCGCATTAACTTCAGAGGGGCTATTACCAACCTCATGTATATATTCTAAATTTTAAGAAAGCTTTAGTGGCACGTCATGCTTGTAAAAACTTCAGGCTGCAGAGCAGTGTCCAGTCAAATCCTCCCTGACTCAACATAAATTCTTAACATTTATAGCTCTGGAGCACAGAGCTTTCTGTGCTGAATAAACAAGACAGAAACAAATGGACAAACAGAAAAGCCAAATGCTTGGGGCTGGAAAAACATTTGTCTTCTCTTTTGGCTTGGGACTGGAATGCAGTAGGTGTTGTCTCCTCTCTGCTTACTGAACCTGGGAGGGCTGTGGCATAACACCAGCTGCACTGTGCCCCACAGGTTGGGAAGGCTGTGGTGGAATAGGCAGCCTGACTGCTCTGATGTGCCTACAGTGCTCAGCAGCACAGGGGACAGATGCTCTCAATCCAAGGACAAGTCCTGTGGCTGGGCTACATCCACATCTCACACCTCTCCCTCTCCATGTTCTGTTAAAAGTACTTTTCAGATATGCTTTTTGCAGTTGCTAGTGTCTAAATTGTGGGAAGGCTGTGTCTTAGCCCACCCAGGTGATGTGTTTGATGGTATGAGTTATTATTCCCATTTTTATTTATTTATTATTCCCCTTTGGTATTGTATAAAGGCACCTAAGAGGGGCTGGGGGTTGCAATGTCTGTTATGGTGAGGTAGGAGGACTTCTTAGGGTGAAGGGAGCCAAGCTGGTGGAGTGGTACACGTATTGCCTACTGGGCAAGCTCTCAATGCACTTACTCCTTCATATTGTGCTTGGGTGTCTTGAAAAGCAGTAGCTGCTGTGAGCCAAAAAATGAAATAGGAAATATTTCTTTAGTGTTCCTGCTCACTCCTCACCCTCTCTCCACCTAGCACCTAGATTTGGCCTTTATTCTCATTCATCATAAATTAGAAATGCCCCATGCTATTTCAGCTTGCAACAGGACTGATGCACTTTGGAAATTGGAGGGCTGTGTGAAGGTTCCTCCCTTGCAAAAAGCAGATCACTGCAGAAGGGGAAATAGGGAGTTATTTTGCCAAAAGAACTCAGGCAGCTGGAACTGTGATTAATATAAACTACTAATAAGGTCTGTGAGCTCTATATATCCTTAATGAAGCTCAAGAATGTACAGTCAGGAGAAGAAAATCCTGTAAAGAAACTCAAGAGCCTTTATAGATGCATATATTTACTGACAGAAAATACTGATATTCATCAGATATGATTCCTAAAGGACAATTGCTCCAGGATGTGGTTTTGTTTTATTAAAAAACCCCAAACAAACAGAAAAAGTGAGTGTTTTGTGATGCCTGACATGCATTCCCATGTTCCTACAGATGCAACTCAAAACTATTGACTAGCTGACTACTGATAAATATTTAGGAAGATCACAGTGTAAAAGGCTGCTCTTTAATTGATGCGGTGATTACAGTAATTCCTTCCCTCTGTACAGGGGGAGAATGTCAAGAACAGCAGAAATCATTAGGAACCCATGGAATCATTTTGATAATGAAAGTCACAAGAGATTCCATTTTCCCATTTTGCATCCAATTAGAAGAGGTTACCGAAAGGCAATTTAGAAGAGATGTGGACGTGAAGGATGGCTGTTTCTTCCAGATAGTTTAGCTTGGCTTATTCTCACTGTTAGAACACTGCTAGAACAGGAGTGTGAAAGAAGAATATTGCTTTTAATTTACCTAGTAAGGACTGCTATAGTTTAAATTCTCAGGCATGGTGTTTGTGGAGAAGCTAATGGGAGGACACAGTGACAGCTTCTCAAAGACATGTATCTGTGAAAAGATCTCATTTATGTATACAGTGCTCTGCCTATGGCTTTTGAAACATAACTTCTGTCATGCAGTTTGCTATTTTTAAGAAGTAAAAAAAAAAAACAGTTTATCTAGGGATTCTTCTAAAGCAAATGGAAATTTATTTGAAACCACACATATTACAAGTTATTCTGAAGATAACAGTGTACTTTATATGTTCATCTTTTATTTACTGTTGTGTTATCCACTGCTCTTACCTTCTAGAAATAGATGCAATCAAATGATGAGGCACTTCCAGTTATTAAAGTAGTAGGGGTTCCCTGAATTCTTGCTCATGAATCAAAAGAGCCTTGGAAACCTGGCAGATAACTCAGAGGGTTATCTTCACTTCTATTTCTCTTCAAGAAACTTTGTTCCCTCCACAAAATGCATCTGAACAGAACTGCCTGAATTTGAAACACAGCATGAAGACAAATTGGACCCAGCCTCTTGCCTTCTTTGAATTTCATTTGCTTTATGTTTCTTCTTTGTCACAGACTTCCACTGCCAGATCACAGGCTTGAAATAACCTTCCTTGGGCCAGGGCCCTGATGTGCCACAGAGTATCTCTGCTTACAGGTGTTGCAGCCTAAGACCTCCCCTGACAGAACCTTCCCTTCCAACCCCTAATATATATGAATCTATGAATCTATGAAACCTGGAATAGAAGACCCAGAACATACCAGCTAAGAAATCCATCTGTGTGTGCCTCCCTGTCAAAGGGAACCCAGCAAACCCCCAGGCGTGCTGGGTAATTCAGATTTGGAAATTCAAGCTCCCTCTGGGACTTTCACAGAATGTTAGGGATTGGAAGGGACCTAGAAGATCATCTAGTCCAACCTCCCTGCCAGAGCAGGATCACCTAGACTAAGTCACACAGGAACAGATCCAGGCAGGTTGTGAATGTCTCCAGAGAAGGAGACTCCACAACCTCCCTGGGCAGCCCCTTCCAGAGCTCTTCCACCCTCACTGAGAAAAAGTTTTTCCTTGTGTTGACCCTAAACCTCTTGTGCTCCAACTTACTCCCATTGCCCCTTGTCCTGTCATTGGACGACATTGAGAAGAGTCTGGCTCCATCCTCCCTACACTTGACTTTCCTCTTTGTTGTGTCTTTCTCACCAAAGATGAAACAACAGGAACTTCTCCCCTAAAAACAGGAAAGTAGGCTTCAAATATGTCTTCCCCAGGATAGAAGGGCCTTCTGAGGAGCAGAAGGGATTTTGCATTGCTAGCCTCTCCTGGGTTTAGCACAATAGTGTGCCTTGGGTCAAAGTGTCTTTGGGAGTAAGCAGGTATTGTTGAGACAACAGGTGGAAGATAAAGAGATCAACTCTTTTAATTTTTAGGCTACTGGGAATTAAAAATGTTAAAATACAAATATAATCCGGTACCAATACACATATTCATAATTTTTTGTCTGCTGTGAGTATCCTTTTTTTTTGCACTCGCTCTGAGCTCTCCTTTGTGCTTTTCTACAAGGCACTGACATTCTTGATTTCAGCATGGTAAATGATACATCTTGATTTGTCAGGCTGCCTGAAAGAGATGTGTACTTTTGTCAAGGTCACGTATTCCATGTGGTTCACAGGCCTCTGCCCAGAGGATATCACTGCCTGTCATGTGCCTCTCTTCAATGTCAGCTACCTTAATGCCTCAAAAATCACATGAAAGAGGGAAGATTTTGAGAAGGCTAATGCAACACCATAAAGTGTGTTCATAGTTCAAAAGGTATAGACAGCAGGTAACAGCAGTACTCGAGCTCCTGTTTTTGTCACAGTGACAGCATCAGAGACTTCTTTCCATGGGACACAATAAGCAAAACACTAGGGGCAGGCCACAAACCACATTCCTGTGCTATCAGTTCATGTCTATGAACATATGGCTATGCTGACTCATCAGAAAGGTACAGATTTTGGTCTCTGGTGGGCACACAGCACATGTCACTCCAGCATAGTGGGGAGCAGAAGTCAGAAAGAAATAAACTTCTGCTCTGTTAGGAGAAGTTCTACCATGATTAGACACTCCTGAGGACCCTCAAAGAAACCAGGCCTCACCAGCAGCCCCTTGAAGCCAAATCCCATACAACTTAGTTTCAGGAACAGAGGTCCTGACACAGTCGTGATTCCTGAGGAAAGATAGGGATGGAGTCCACAGTCTCCTGTTTCTCAGTCAGCTACAGCAGCAGTTAACAATGTGGTTTTTGGCTACTGCCCCTGTTGTGAGGATGTCCCCAGCTCCAGCAGTGAGGAAGGAACTTGGAAAAACTGGAGACATGGGCCCAGGGGAATCTCCTGAGGTTCAACAACAGCAAGTGCAGGGTCCTGCCCCTGGAACAATCCCTACGGTCCATCCAGGCTGGGGGATAAGGGTATAGAGCAGCCCTGCAGAAAAGGACTTGGGAGTGCTGAGACAGAAGCAGCTGGAATGAGCAGCCAGGGTGTGCTGGAGCCCAGCAGCCAATCTATCCTGGGCTGCAGCAGGAGCAGTGTGGCCAGCAGATGGAGAGAGGGGTTCTGCTGCTCTGCTCTGCTGTGAGCATGGAGCCCTGTGTCCAGCTCTGGAGCCCTCAGCACAGGAAGGACATGGAGCTGATGGAGTGAGGCCAGAGGAGGCCACGGAGATGCTCAGGGGGATGGAACAGCTCTGCTCCCAGGACAGGCTGAGGGAGCTGGGCTTGTTCAGCCTGGAGAAGAGAAGGCTCTGTGGAGACCTTAGAGCACCTTGCAGTGCCTGAAGGGAGCTGATTCAAAGCCTGGAGAGGGACTGTTTGCAAAGGCCTGGAGTGAAAGGCCAAGGGGCAATGGTTTGAAATGAGGAGTGGATTGAGATGAGAAATAAGGAAGAATTTCTTTCCCAGGAGAGTGGTGGACACTGGCACAGGTTGCCCAGGGAGGTGGTGGAGGCCCCATCCCTGGAGACATTGCAGGTGGGGCTTGAGGAGACTCTGAGCAACCTGCTCTAGTCGTAGATGTCCTTGCTCTCAGAAGGGAGTGGGACTGTATGAGCTCTGGAGCTCCCTTCCAACCCAGACATTGCTAGGATTCTGTGATTCTATGCCTGGAACCAGGTTCCAGTCCATCAGGAGGAGGATTTGGAATATCTTTGTTTATCAGAGGTGTTTTCAGACACTGATTACCAGGTCTCCCCACAGTTTTATCTTCTCTCCACTGTGCGGAGAGAGTATACATACCCCAGAATGTATCTAAAGAAGTTTATTGGCAGTTGTCACACCCAAACACAAGGGAGTGTTGTGAAACCTGGGAGAAGATCCTTGGCCTGCTGGATGGACTTCAGACCATTGTCCAGCTCCTAACAAAAGAGAATTAATGTAGATTTCTAAGAAGAGCTATGCATTTTGCTTCATGATTGCAGCAACAGTGAAATAATCTGTAAGAGAAAAGCCAGAGGTAAAAAAAGGAAAGAGTACATCATTCCAAATAAACAGTAGGCTCATCTTTTGTTCATTACTAGGAATATGTCTTCTGACTGACACTGGACTTCTTGTCTTACTCTCTGTACTCATGCCACCTTGCATGACTCTTACAGGGAACCTGATATACCTGCCAGTTCTGTCGCTGGAATTGTAAAATACTTTTCTTTTTAAACCCCCATCTTCCCAAACGTTTTTAGGATCAAGTTTTTATCTTTAATTTATTCATGTAACATGGTTATCTTTCTCATGTCTTCTAGAAAATCTGGACAAAAGAGGTAACTGGCAACCCCCTAGAGTTCAGCACAGTTGGGGGGAAAAGTTATGCATTCTGCCTGTTATGTGCTATTTTCAATTAAAATCCAGATTGGAACTTGACATGATACCATCTTTTTAGGATAATATAGTTTTGTTTGGTTCGTGAAAGACTGCTTGGGGTTTTTTTTAAGTCAACTGAAAAACCAAGGAAAGTGACAACGCGAAATACTCTTGAACACTGCACAGATGCTCTCCAAAGGGAGATTTCATTCTGGTTTGATGCTTTGATCTCATTTTATTGTTTGGGGAAACATCCCTCCTGTATCTGTCAAGGACCAACAGCATCCTCCAGGAGATTTTGCAGTTGTTTGCTTCAAGTAAATTCAGAGATGCTCGCTGGCCAATTGTGATGAGAGTGGAGCCCTTATTTTAATTCTGAAAGCAATCTGCTGGGCTCCTATAGCATGACACCAACACCCCATGTGGAAACCTTCTTGCTTTTTGTCACCTGTTTGTTTGTTTGTTTGTTTGTTTGTTTGTTTGTTTGTTTGTTTGTTTGTTTGTTTTCTGGGGAGTTGTCTTAGGATAGTCCCATGTGAGATTTTAACTCTGTTGGCAAAAAAACCCCCAAACACAATGAATGTGTAGATATCTACCTTTCTTGCAGCTCAGCTGTTCAAACCTGAACAGTGCTGGTTTGAGGAACTCTTCAGGTGGAAACAACTTTGCTGCAGATTGGCTTGCAATAATTCTATTAATGCTGGTAATGTCTCAGAAGCAAAAAAACCCCAAAATTTTATGCTGGATGCTATGTGTATTCAGTCCAGGTGATTCATCAAATCATTGTCTGGCTGGGAATTAAAAGCTAATTGTTTCCTACTTCAGAAATACCAACAAAATGACACCTTTACTAGAATTTAAGTGGAATGGCTAGAGAATAGGAAATTATATGCAAAAATCTTCAGTTAATTAGCAACAAAATGAAACTGTTATTCACAAGGCTATTATCCTTGTGAATGGAAGAAAAATAAGACTAGGAAAGATATGGGACATTTGAGTGATGAGTGTTTTTGTGCAGGGGTTTATAATCACATTGATGTCTTTCTACCCTCAATGATGAATGCATATTAGCATGAATGAGTGTTAACACAAAATCACTGCCACTAAACTCAAGTTTTTTAAATCAGTTCAGTTGAAGCAGAGAGCACTGCCTCTAGAAAGACCTGTTAGGACTAATTTAATCCAGAAATTTATTGATTCAGCTTAATTTGTTAAGGAATTTATTTTAATCTGAGTTTAATCATAAATCAGCTTTAAATCATTTCAAGTATGTTCACACTAAGGCTTTGCTCTGGTTCAAATAAAATTGATTAGAAATTTTCAAATTTATACATAGATAATGTCTGTATTTTTCCTCCACACTTCTCTATCTTCTGGGGTGAAAGTCTGGCTGTAGCGAATCAATGACAAAGAATTTTATTTTCACGGAGCCTGCCTGGGTTTTACCTTAGTACTGTGCTGGGCCTTCAGTTCTTACAATATATCAAATAAAACCCTGGATATTTGCACACTAGATATAATCAATTTTCAGGCTGTGATTTTATCCAACACTGTGACACATGAAAACCACCTGTAAGTTTGAAAGAAGAAGAGTGGGGGGAGGGAGCTTTACATGGTTTACTATGTCTTTATTCTTTTTAATGACAGCCCATTCAGAATTTATGTTGAGTTTACTCTCAAATTCCTTTTTAGCTAAATTTTATAGTCTGTTTTCTGTTAATGAGGAGCCTAGGTTGAGGCATGAGATTTTGAAAATTAAGCACATTACTTGCTACACTTTATTTGAGAGACTCTAGAAGGTCTGCCTGTGGTTTTTACATAAATATCACCTTCCTATAATAAAAGTCCTAATTCTTCTCTGATAGTAGATACTTGTGCCCACAATGACAATGGGTAAATACAGACAATGTGTATTTACTGTTTAAAAAGTCTTTTTCACATAGTCATAGACTTTAAGGCTAGTGAGTGATTTTGACATAAACATCTATCAGAGTGGCCTTGATTATTGCAGACCAGGAGCTCCAGGCTGAAGTATATATATATACTATTTAATATATACTATATAATCTATTTATATATTATAATATATAATGTATAATCTGTTTATATCTATTTAAAGCCTTGTAATTGCTCCTCCATAGTTTTTCAACTCTTGCCTACAGTCCAGAAACCATTTTTAAAGTTGCATGAAATGTTCCTGTCCCTCCTCCAGTGACTGCTCCATGATGACAAGTTTTTGCACATTTTACTGATCATGTGCTTAGAGATTCTTTTTTTAGGTTGACCTTTAAAATGATGCCTAATTTTAGATGTTAATTTAACCTTTTTTCCTCCTTCCCACCCCAAAATTTCAACCATGAGTTGTTATTAGTGGAGAGGAACATTAGATGACAACTAAAACCCTTAAACTGCAACTGTGCCTTGGGATGCCCAGGAATTTTCTCATCTACTCTGTGAAAAGTGATGGCCTCTGTGTGGACTTTGTCAGTGGGAGATTGTTTGGACCTTTTGGTGAGGCAGTTTGTTGTGGTAAATCCTGTTTTGAGTCTTTCTGTGTACTCACTGATTATTCTTTCCAGTTGTTACATCCCCAAACTCAGATTTCTCAGGTGGTGGTGGCAGTGGTGCTAGCTCTGAGTATCCATGCAGGATGAGGTGGCTAGTGGTAGTCTCCTTGAGAGGTACACTGCATTTTCTGGTCTGGGAATTGCTTTCTGACCACTGTTTGCAGTGTATTTCAGATGTCATGGCACTCCATTTTCCCTGTGTTTTATTATTTGTTATCAACCTGGGTAGCAGGTCCTTCTGGTTTTCTTGTTCAGTGTGAAGAATTGTTTTAACACTGGGGAAATTCAGGTGAATCCTGTGACTGCAGTTGTCAGATGTTATTTACATTCTGCATCATGCACTGAAGTGTCAGATTGTTGCTTCCATGCATAAATGACTGAGGGAATATGGACAGTTTGCTGTGCCTAATTAGGAAGATCAGATCAGGCACCTAGAAGGGTGCTGGCAGAGTAAATGAATGTGTGTTGCTTATTCTTTGTCTTAAGGCTTTCACAGCATCAAAAGGACGAGGAAAATTTAGAGTATGAAGACCTGTCATGGAGAGATCTGTACTGGGAAATTCAATTGACAATACACAGTAGACTTTTGTTTGTTAAGGGGAATTTTTACAAAATCAGAAAATGATTCAAAGCCAAGTAACAAGCCAGGACTAGAAATTAGGATCTCTATGACTGGTATCAAGGGAAAGCAATAATTTGTGTGTGAGGATTCCAGCTTTGCTGGAACAGTGTAAAGAGAAAGAGCATGATGGAGAAATGCTGAGAAGTCTCTGTGTTTTCTGATGATGGTAAATATAGGAGTGTGCCAGAGAATACAAAATCTGAGAGGGAGAGGAGGAGATGCCTGCAGCAATTTTTAGCCCTTAGGTTGAAAGACTTTAGGAAAGCTAAAAAAAAAAAAATCAAATTCTACCAAAAAGATAAAAAAAGGGGAGTTTAGGTGATTCTCAGCTGTATTAGTCTCTGTAAGTGAGTTACTGCATGCCATTTTTCAAGCAAAGATACATATTTGGGATGAAAATACATACTCTGGAGAGCAAAGACAAGTAAGAGATGTATGATACAGCAAAGATACATTTTCTCCCAACATCTGACTTCAAGGCACACAACTTAAAATAAACTTTTTTAATGTGCAGTCATTCATCTAAATCAAGTGTCTAGGTGTTAAAAAAACCCCAAATACTTGAATACTTTCAAGTCTCTTTGAAGTCCAGGGGATTTATGCCTGCATAGCTTTTCTGTCCATTGGACAGAAATTAATTAATTTTAGCGCTCAAATAAAGAGTCTGGAGTTTTACCTTTATGCACTTAAGCATGTAAAATACGGACCTGCAGATTTTTATACTGACTTCATGAGCAGTTTTCCCTTAGTTGCTTAGTGGATATCAACTATATTTATGTATTACACTGTCCTCACAATGTCAGACTGTACAATCAGGCTTTTGTACTGGTCGTGGTGAACAGGATCATCGCAGTTTATCAGGAATGCAGCCAGTTGGAGTAATCTGAGACATTGTGAACCAAAGGAGAATTTAATGCTATCAGGCTGTGTTTTTCTGCAGACATAATCAACAGTAAATAAATTAAGTGTTGACCTTTAAATTTTATTCTTTAGGTTAGATGGTTGTTCAGACCCAGTTTCTCTAGTGAAATCTACATTTTTCTATCTTTGAACACAGTTCCCTGTCTCTGAGAAGCTCTAAGCTCAGAAATTGATATCTTGAATGACTGCAAGATTTTGGACAACCTGGCATTATCTTGTTACACTGCATAAAAAGACTCAGGCTTTCCCTCATGGACACAATACTTCTAGACATGCTTGTTTGTCACTATCATCCTTTTCCTGGCTTCACTGGAGATGTTTTTCACTTGTAGAGTCTGGGGAGGGAAGGGGGGTGGTGAGATCTTCATTTGCACAGCACTTCTTCCATTTTCAGTGTCCTGTTGAACATTCTGCTTTCCAAAGGTTATGTTATGATGCTCTCATTGTAAGGGATCACTGGGCTTCTGATCAGATGAGAAGATCAGTGCAAGATCACAGCTAAGCTTCATGGCTAGGGCTGAGCATCCATGAACTCTGGCATGATATACCATGTACCTGAAGGCATCTAACCTCAAACACTTTAAGTGGAGATGTATGAGTTTGTTGGATGCACCACTACTGTGATAGGACCAAGGGAGACTTAATCACTGTCTCACCTAACCTCAGGATCACCGAGTTGAGACTCGAAACACTCCGCAGCATGAGATGAGCAGTTGCTGAGTTGCACTTGACTTTGTGATTAGCTTTTGGGAGTAGTTACTCTGATTTACACTGGTGTTTGCTGGTTCCTTGATGGTTTTGTCTTCACAGAAGATGGGTCTAGTGCTGTATCTCTCCCTATGGGTCTGTTTTGTGGGTGCTTACCATGTTGCTAGCCATTCCCCTTTGTTTTTGGTCTTTACAACACCTAAAATTCCTGCCAAAAAAAAAAATAAAATCATTTTAACATAATGGGGAAGAATGGAGTTCTTGATTTTTACAAGTACTGCTCAAGAAAATGTCGGACTTGCATTCTTACTTTTGCTTTTCTACACAGAGGTTTAAGCGTTCAAGTCATACCACGACCCAGAACCTGAAATGTCTTTGTCAGTATTTACAAAAGAGTTCAAAACTGACAAATCTAAGTAGCTAAATTATTTGTTTTCCAGTCTCTCAGCCCATGTTCAGTAATGTTGGTATTTTGGAGAGCTGGTTCTGTGGGACTGTCTGCTGTAACTACCTGCAATGTTTTATTGTGTGGGCAGTCTGCACAGAGACTCAGTGTGCTGGGAGGAAATAGACAGAATGTGAAAAGTGTTCAGAATCCAAATGTCTGAAAGAATAATAG
>JAOEGS010019588.1:32414-44595 GCA_025447755.1 Corythornis vintsioides | reverse complement strand
AAGCAGAAAGACACCCTTTCTGTATTTCCTACCAAGGATGCTTGTCACAGCATGCTGTCGTGTGTGCACAGGATCAATTAAGTGTTGGTGCTTCACTGAAGTTAGCACTTTAGCTCTTGCTAAGGCTGTGTATGGTTCATGGGTGGTAAGATCAGTGTAGGAGGACTTAAAAGGGCTAAACTAGGTTGGTTATGATTTAAAGATGATGCAGCAGACAAATTATCCTTTTTTTTTTTTTTTTTTTCAGGTTTTGTTTGTCTGGATGGGGTTTTCCTCACTGTGGCTTGCCTAGCTCAACTGGAGTTAGCACTGGGTTTTTTTCCCTTTTGAGGATGGACTAATTACCCGCGTGTTCTTTTCTTTCTTCAGCAGTGCCTCCAAAATTGAAGGAAATGAAAAACCAAGAGGCTGCTGTGGGCCAGAAGCTAGTGCTAAGGTGTGAAACCACTTCAGAATACCCTACACTCAGATTCAAATGGTTAAAGAATGGGAAGGAAATAACAAAAAAAAACAGACCAGAAAATATCAAGATTCCCAAAAAACAAAAGTAAGTACAGAGATGTGTTCTCGCAAGCGAGTCTGGGGGGGATGGGGAGGGCTGTTCACCAGAATCCAAGCATTGAAGTTGTTACTTGTATCATAAAGATAAAAGCTCTGAGTTATGGAGGAAGACAGTTTATGGAAATAGATACTGACATTTTTCTTGAATGTTTTTAGACAGTAAACCTTGGAGACAGGCCATTTTTAAACTCCTGACAGGAACAGTGGTAACTTACATTTATTGTTTAACATCCAAGAACATTTAAAAAGCAATGGGGATTTGGGATTATTTGTGAAATTTGATTTGCAAGCCATCTAGTCCTTCAGAAGGGCTCGAATTGGTTTTGAATGCCTTACAGAAACTTGCAGTAGTCCTTTACCAAAGGCATTCCCACACATGCAGAACAAGGCAGGGGTCTAGCAGATGTCAGATGAGCAGCCAAGCCTGCAAACCTCATACTCCTGGCTGATGGAAAGCATCTTCTCCATGTGACTCATGACCAGTGCCAAAAGATGGTCTGGTACCTTTTTTTTTTTATGTCTGCAGGGAAGGAGAGGAGGCTACATTTTCTGCTCTGAGATAGAAGGCTTTGCTGCTGGGTCTCTACCTCATTGTTCATGTTAAAAAGTTCCAATGGTGGCCACCCCACCAAAGGAAGCTATGAAAGTCTGTTTGAACACAGCCCTTCCTCTCTCATTTCTGCTGCCAGAAGGCAAGGCTGCTACATGCAGCATATATGCTATATATGGGCCATGAACTCCCCTCGTGCAACGCACAGAGGAATTGGGGAGGGCTCTGCAAGAAACCTTTCCTTACAGGTTGTTAAGTGCCCCCATACATCTTGTAAAACTTCATTTCAATAGGCAAAGCAGCATGTTTTAAATTAAATTTAAATTAAACAGGTGTTTTGGCCTTTCAGAGATACTCGGGTTCAAAACCAGACAGCTCACCCTCCCTTGCAGTTCCTTGTACCCCAGCCTGGGGCACATGGTGAGACAAGGAAGGGGGGAAGAGCAGCATTGCCACAGCCCCAAGGACAGTTGCACAAATAAGAAGGAGGAACCTGTGATGCCTCCTTCTAGCATTTGAGAAATGGAGCTGTTCCAGGTGGCAGATAGCCTGGCAAATTGTCTGGACCCATTTGCAGGGCCATATGTCTCCGTCAAATCTGTATTTTCAGTCTATCCTGTAAAGAAAATGTTCAGGTCAGAGTCTGGCCCTCAGCTTCCCCAGGAAAAACAGTGCTGCCTGTAAGGGCCAAACAGTCTTTATTCCTCTTGACATTTTTTTGCTGATGCTGACTGACCAAACACACTGGAGCCAGGATTTCACCTTCTAGGGCTGAGCATGGTCAGTTCAGCGCTGGATCAGTAGCTGCTTTCTGATAGCTTCCTTTTTTTATCTTTTTTTTTTTTTTTAATTTACTTTTTCCCCCCTCACAAAACTTGGAGGCACTGGCAGAAGGGAAACTCGCTAATAAGTATTGATTAGAGCATGCATGTGGAACGTGTGAGACTATTTTTTCAGCTTGATGTGCCAAAACATGCTTGAAATTCCCCAAAAGATAACATGATTAAATTAAAATCGGGCCCTTTTCTGGAAAATGGCAATTGGAAGTCCTATTCCCTCACTGTAAGTGGGCAGAGTGCAGGCTTTGACCTAGATTTCACACTGTTTTCTATCCCAGACACAAGAGTATCACTCATGGATGGATTTTCTTCAGTTTTCTGTTTTTATACAGAAATATCAGTGTGGAAAACTTAACTCCTTCCAGGCAGAGATGTGAAAGTCACTAGACGCAGAATATAAAAAGGGGAAAGACAAGGGATGTCTGCTGACATCTGAAGGATTCTATTTGCCTTTCTACTTGAGTTTTTAGTTTGTGATACATCAGTGTTTTGCCATTTCTTCTCTTGCTGTTTATTGTGCTCCTAGGACTGAGTAGATGTGAAAAGCTGTAGAAGAAGGAGATTTAATTTTGATAAAAAGTGGGACAGGCATGTGTTCTAAAGGAAAACAGGGAAAAATGCAGTGCAAATAAATACATAAAAAGACATGCAGATTAAAATAACATTTCATTGAAAAAAAAAATCACAAATGAAGGGTGTATCAGTGATCAAGCTGCTTTTTCCACATTTATTTTCTGTGGATTCGTTCATGCCACAACACTGATAAATGTTTTGCATGTTCATAGTCTGCCATATTGTTAACAATAAGCATTTTAGGGTGACTTTTTTACTATTACTAAGTGTGGGAAACATCAACTAGGAATGCTAGAGTAGTTTTTGAGCTGTCTAGGATTAACATATATTTTAAAGGTCAAATAGCTACATAAAAAATAAAAATGTTTGTGAAGAACCACTAGCATGTAGGGTACAACAGTCTTTTCACTCCTTCAATCCAAATGCTTGAGAATAAGACTTTCCATTTATTTATAAAAGGACTTTAAATTTATTTATCACAAAGATTTTAAGTAGTGAATAATATATTAATATATTAGGTAGCCCAATGTCTGGAAGTGACTTCTGGTAAAGTCATATTTTGTAAGAAATCACCTTTCTCATTGTATTAAGGCAGAATGAAATCTATTTGGTTGTGGAAGAAAAATAAATGTTTCAGAGCTCTGGCTACTGGTCTTTATGTTTTGTTTTGGGTTTTTTTGGTTGTTTTTTTTGTTGGGTTTTTTTGTTGTTTGTTTTGTTGGGTTTTTTTTTTTAACAACTTGAGAAAATATCTGACAGGATGATGAAGCATCTAGCTCAGAAATGAAAATTAAGACCTTAGCTTGACACCTGGAGTAGGCATGGAAAACATTATACTAATAATATTATTGCAGTGTGAATATTACTGGTTCAAAGGGTGTGCAGAAGTGGGGCACTGTGATTTCCTAGCTTTTTTAAGAATCTAAAAGTCTCTCTGGCTGTGTGATTTCCTTAAATCTCAGCCTTCTGTTGACTGCCTTGCATGTAAAACAAAATCAAGGGGTTCCTCCTCTAAATTGACAGTTCCAGAGTAGTTGGTTCAGAGGATGCAGAGAGCCTTGACACGTGACGACATGACAGTACAGCAGGTGAATCCCACTAAATGACTTTGCCCCTTCTCATTACACTGAAGAGTCAAGGGAAAGTGAGATTAAATTTTAATGAAAGGGATTGAAAGCACTCACTTTTTACCTTAAATTTGTTATAGAGTAAGACCACGAGCAATGAGTTTCTGCTGCTGTTTCTTTGCTCATGATTCACAATGCCACAGTGGATAGATTTGTGTGCCCAAGCTTTAAGCTGCTCTTTTGTGTCAATGGAAATACATTAAAAAATCAGGGACTAGACAGGGTTTTTCACCTGGTAGCCCACTTGCCCATACCTGTTTATGTGTACAGGTAATTCTCTGATTGCAAACCCAGGTGAAGCTGGCACTTTTTTGTTTTGGGTAGTGTGCTTTGCAGAGTCAGGCACATGAGGAGAGCCTCCTTTATCAGGTTTTGTTTTTTTTCTTTTGGAGAGAGGGAAGGTGTTTGCCACTTCACCCAGCTGGTGGCTCTGGGTGCAACAGTGCATGTGAAAATTTGGTGTGGATGTGCCCTGTGCCTTGGGCTCCATCCAAGCTTAACCTGGATGTTTGCCTGCAGACAGGCAATTCTGGATGACAGATGGATGCTGGAAGCAAAATTAATTCAAGCAGTCAGATAAGGTGGGCTGGCACAGCATTCTGTGGATAGATTGCTTTCCCTCTCATGGATAACTACAAGCTCAGCACTGTCATAAAGGCAATGAGCTAGCAATATAGGAGAAGCAAATCTTATAGGGAGAGGTGTTTTATTTGGTGTAGATTGAGAAAAAAACCCAACTGTTTGAATAGAAAACCCTTTATCAGGAGCTTTAAGTGAGTACTGTTGGAGTACTATATTTTGAGGGAGCTGCTTCATTTACAGTCATTAATGAGTCATCTGTTCTGACTATTTTGAATTCTGTCCTGGTGTCTTGATAATATTATTACGGCTATAAATATTCATATCATTTCTTTTGTTCTCAGAGAGAAATCTTTACAGAATTTTTTGAAAAATGACTAAATTTGGCTTACTAGAATTAGAATTGTAAGAAAGAGTTACTTCTTCTATTTTAAGATAATCTTAAGATCATAAAAGGAAGGTACAATTTATCACCTTTTCCATAGGCATCATGTGAAACAAAGAGAGTAAAAATAAATATGCAGAGCAAAGAGTTTCTTCTAAAAGCCAGGCAGGCCACAAAGGTGGTTTGCATCGATATTACTCAATATCACACAGAAAGGAAAAGAGACTGCAGGAAAAGAGACAGTGGGTACCCAATTAAACGTGATATAGCTGCAGCTGGGCTCCATGCTTATCAAAGGGTTAAGTGAGTTAGTTAACAAAAAAAACTGGCCTGATTATGTTGACTTTTGAAATATCCTGAGGCTATAGCCTGCTCTCCATCTAGACAAATGTCTGCAAGCATGGTTGAAAGATAATTTGTGTGATATAGGAAATAACATATATCCATGCAAGCTCTTAGGGGGTGTAGGGTACTGACAACCATTGCTGGACAAGCACTCAACTGGCTATTGCAAAGGCAGGTGTGTAGATGGCTGGCAAGAAGATTAAAGAGCAAGACATTTTTACTGTGGTATAATCATAGCTGTTAGTCAGATGCAACATTCCTGTGCAAAGAGACGGTAGCTTTCACCTTCTGAAAACTTCTGTCAGTGTCTCAGACATATTTTTTCTCAAAAATTCATGGTTTCCATTAGCTATAGACTCTTCTTACATGTCATGAAGGGAAATTCTTGTACTGTGGCTTTCTAATGGACCTGGGGTCCATCTAGCACACAGCTCTCATACCAAGAGGACCACAGCAGCAGGACTGCAGGGGTAGGGAAGGCTGACCTGCTGAAAATCCTAGATGGTTGATGGCAGATGGGATAGTTTGTTGTGCTGGAAAGAGGCATCACTCACACAGATGAGTTGGAAAATGGCATTGACTATTCTGGTTGCACAAAAGTTTCCCTGCAACAACAGACTTGTTTCTGATCTGAACCCACACCTGCTCAGTGGTTCCTAGAAGGGTTAACCAGTTGTGATTCCTGCATGGAGAGTTAGGAGACATGGCTGTGCTGAAGGAAAGCCACTCCCCAAACAATGCTTAGCTAAGCACTGGTTGTTTGACATGCTGTGGACTAGAGTTTGAAAGTTAAGAACCCTGCCTCATGTGTTCTTCATGTTGGGGTAGGTTGATTTAGGGAAGCCAGTGCTCATGCATTCTACTAAAAGACTGATCTGTGGATAAATGTAGCTTTGCTACAGGCAAAAACCTCCCTAAAAGCACCTTTTTTTTTTTTTTTTTTTTTAAGAACAGAAACTGGAAACAGGGATAATGTGTGTATTTCCCCGATGCTAGTTATTCTCTGCAGCCTATATAATGGGATTATTGACATCATGTGAGTTGGGGACCCCTTCCATGACACCTGAACATGTTCCTACCAAATTAATGGGCAGGCAGGAGCTCTGCGTTTTGAAATCTAATCTTAAAACCTTGGAGACTGATTAAATTATATCTCTGAGCCAGGAACAAACTGTAGCTTCATGCAAATTGTGCTCCTTCCCGTAATTTTTTTTGTTAACGCTGGAGAATGATTTACTGTTCGGGTTTCAGTGGTTGTTAAAAAGAGTGATGTGTCCTAATCTCATGATTATTTAGTCAGATGTTGGAAACTACAGGACATACTCAGAACTCTGTTAATACCCAGAACAAAAATGTAGGAAAGGATAATCTGTTTTAGTATTATGCCCATCTCCATGTCATCTGGGTAGCCAATGATTCAGGTGAGGGAGGAAGGTTATTTTATAGGTTTCCCTTAAGGACAAAGACTCCTTTCAAGAAAACAAAAGAAATATCTTAATTTGAGTTCATTAATACCCCCTTTTCCAGCAGACTGTGAGAGACTTTCCTTCTTTCAAAACTGGATAGTGTGCATCTGTCAGTAAGAATGGAAGACAAAACTCTTTGTTGAGAGGAAAAAAAAAAAAAAAGTACGTTAGTTGATGTACATTAGTTGATCCAGTACAGGATGTTTAATGTTGTTTTTTTTTTCTGATTTCACAGGAAATACTCAGAGCTTCACATCTACAGAGCCACGTTGGCTGACTCTGGGGAATACTCATGCAGAGTGAGCAGCAAACTAGGGAATGACAGTACTAAAGCCAGTGTTACCATCAAGGACACCAGGGGTAAGGACTGGCTCTTATTTCACTATCACATCCAGAAAGCTGCTTGGAGGAGGGAAAAGCTTTGCAAGTGAAGTGGAAGTGGAAACCCTGCAATCTATTAGGTGTACTAAGAAAATTAATCAGGCCTGATTTGTCTGCTTTGTGGTTAAGAAGTTTGATTTTCCTTACCCAGACAACTGGGATGCCTCCCATGGATCTCAGGGGAGATAATAAATTTCTGTCAGACACTTTCCAAGTCTACACAGTCTAAATATAGTCCAGAAGAGGATTAACAGAAGGGAATATTATTCTAATTCCCATAGTACATGTGAGTAGTGGAGTCACTATAGGCCTATGGGGAAACTTCCATTTGACCTAGAACATGTCTTAGTCTGAACTTCTAAACCAGCACTCATTTCTTTGTCTATAAGTAATATTTCAATGGCTCTGATTGCCACCATTTGTACTTTCACAGCTGTTGATAGATTTTTTCATTTTATTTTTAAAACAATAAAAACAAAGATAGTAATGTATTTGAAGGCATATTCTTCAAAGTCACAAACATAATTCAGGCACTTTAATTCAGATATTGTGATTTAAGCAGAGCTCCTCATAAGGCAGATAGCATTCAGACTTACCCAAAATGGCTTAAAATTGTTGTAGGTTGCTATTTCTGCAGGGCTTCTTTCCATTTCACTTAGAATTCCTTCTGATGGGATTGCGTGAGTGTTGCACACAAATGTTTAAGCAGTACTGTTTCTCCTTGTGAGTGCATTAGAGGCTTCATTTTGGCTGATATCTTGTTTCTCAATTTACCAAGAATGCTTTTCTGCTCCACGATGTGCTCTGAAAAAGAAGATAGGCATTTAAATAAATAGAAAAACAACTGTAAACCCTCACCAGAGGGATTTGTCTTTGGCTATCTGATGTTTCATGATCGCATGGTGATTGTTCTACTATGCTCACTCTGTGTATTTGCTATTCCATTTCATCAATTACAAAAATCTCACATGCTAAAACTTAATACTCACTGTATGGTATTATAATCACAGTCAGATGTCAGAGACTTGATAGAAAAGATCAAGTGTTATTTACCAGAATGTTATGAGGAGGAAAAACGGGTAGGTGTTTTTGTGTAGCTTTGTAAATGCTTTTGGTTTCCATACATACAAATTTTGGTTGCTCATTAGCTGCTTACATGGAAAGCTGCTCTGCTGTTTCCAAGACACTGGAGTTTCCATAACTCAGCTGTCAGCTCTGTGCCTGGGCAATAATACAGATAAATGCAAAAAAAAAACCAACCAAAAAAACAGAGACAGAATAGTGTAATGACTGGGGAGTGCATGTGGAACCTCATTCCTATACTTCATGACATGGATTTTTCAACTTCTTTTTGGGCTATGCTGAATGACAGCTAAACAGTCCTGCTGCAGGGGGACAGGAGTTTGGTTGAATTAAAACATTTGCAGGCAAGCCCTGTTATGTGCATTTATAACAAATATATTAGAACATGTCTAATCTTATTGTGAAATGTAAGTTGTTTAAAAAAACACATGCATGCAAACTCCCTTGAATGCATTGAAACTTGGACCAAATCTGAACCTGGCAGCTGGCACTTGTCTGTAAATATCTGAACTGGAAACTCAGTGATATCTGAACTTGAGCATATCAGTGATATTTGATAATCTAGAATCAGGCATGGCAGCATTCACTGGCTGAAAAAAATCGATCTGTCATATTCGGTTGCCACACATTCATCTGAGTCCCTCTGCTTATTGTTGCTTATAAACTACCAGTAAAGTTTTTCCAAATTTTCCTCCTTAATGATGGAATTTTCCACCCGGATTTGAGGAACAGCATGGGTGACATCTGGTAACTTAAGAGCAATGGATCCCTAAGGCCTCACAGGGCAACATCTGCTTTGTGAACAGGGCCAGACCCCCTGCATGAGTGACCTCCTCACTTCTCCTTCCCCACATTCCCTGACCTCTTCCCCCTGCTAGCTTAATGACAGTTTTGGGATCTAAACTCGGTAATGAGCCCTGAAGGGCAGTCATTACGCAGCTCCTATATATTTGTGAGGTCCTGCACTATTCATAAGAAAGAGGTTTTATTTAAAAGCAAAATAAGACAAGACACAAACAAACAAATAACTTAAAGCAACAAAAAAAAAACCACAAACCAACCAACCAATCAAAAGAAATCCACAACAATAACAACACCCAAAAAGCCCCACAAAACAAAAACCAAATATAATAAAAATAAAACAACACACACACACACATACACAAACAAACAAAAACCCAAACCAGAACCACCATGCAAATCCAGAATACTTGGCACATTGTTAGCACAATGATAATAAGCTGGGTGATGCAGTTGATGTGCTAGAGGGATGGGATCAGGGACTTGGAGGGGGATCCAGAGGAATCTGGACAGGCTGGAGAGGTGGGCCTAGGTGAACCACATGAGGCTCAACAGGATCAAGGGCAGGGTCCTGCACCTGGTCTGAGGCAATCAGCATTCCCCATATAGAATGGGAGAGGATGTGCTGGAAAGCAGTCCTTTGGAAAAAGACTTGAGGGTGCTGGTGAAAATCTGGGCATGAGTCACCAATTCTCCATGGCAGCCCAGCAGGCCAATCCATCCTGGGCTGCAGCAGGAGCAGTGTGGCCAGCAGTTGGAGAGAGGGCATTCTGCTGCTCTGCTCTGGGAAGAGCTCTCCTGGTACCCTGTGTCCAACTCTGGAGCCCTCAGCACAGGAAGGACATGGAGCTGATGGAGTGAGGCCAGAGAAGGCCACGGAGATGCTCAGGGGACTGGCAAAGCTCTGCTCCCAGGACAGGCTGAAGGAGCTGGGCTTGTTCAGCCTGGAGAAGAGAAGGCTCTGGGGGACCTTCCAGTACCTGAAAGGGGCCTACAAGAAAGCAAGGGAGGGTCTGTTCACAAGGGTTCATAGTGACAGGACAAGACAGGCCAAGAGGTGATGGCTTTAAGATAGAAAAAGGTAGATTTAGATTAGATATTAGGAAAAAGTTGTTTAATATAAGGGTGACAGACACTGGAATGGGTTGCCCAGAGAGGTAGTTGAGGCCCCATCCCTGGAGACAGTCAAGGCCCAGCTTGAGGAGGCTCTGAGTAACCTGACCTAGTTAGAGATGTCCCTGCTGATTTCAGGGGGGTTGAACTAGATGACCTTTGGAAGTCCCTTCCAAACTAATACATTCTATAATTGTATGATCTTTGTGCCAGTGCACTCCTAGAGAAGACCTTGTGATCCAGTGCAGCCCAGGAGTCCTTGCAGAATGCTAATGTGTCATATCTGAGCAGACTGAGCAGGGTAGTCAGAGAAGTTGTTTCCTTCCACATCCAGCAGATAGTGAGGAAAAGAAAGATTACACCAGAGCGTCTGGCTTTCTTATGATTGTATTTACCTCCTCTGCTACGTGAACCATAACTTTACTTGTGACCTTAATTGAATTTAATGACCTCACCTGGTCATGTTTAGATATGTGCCTTGTTATCTGCAAACAAGATCTTTCTCTTTTTACTGGGTGTGTTAAGAATTAAGGTGGTGGCATTTCTGGGCATGGGGTTATTTTTCTTTCTATTAAAAGTTTAGTGATTTTCAGTATAAAAATCATGGGATTAATTCAATAGAATTTTGTCAAACTTTTAACTATTCTGCTTGAAATTTTCTTTGCCTGTGTATGCCACAAAAGAGAAGCAAAGGTCTGTCTGTTATGATGTCTTGTCTGTAATGTTGACTAGACATGGGCATTAGGAAAAAGCATATTAAGAACTAGGCAAATGTGGGGGTTTTTTTTCCCCAAATATAGGAAAAGCCACATCTTTGCCATTAAAGTAATATCTGAAAATTCTTGATTTCAATTCCCTGCTCTAAATCATCCTCACCAGAAAAAAAACCAAACTGTATTTCTCAAAAAAAAACCAACCAGTTGTTATCAGTGAGCAAAGATCTTTATTTTCCCTGAAATCATTCCATGAAGTGGTAAAATTTTCTCTCTTAAATGATAATAATCAATGCAATAGTAACTCTTGTCCTTGTTGCTGTTACTGTTGTCATTTCTATTACATTTCTCTTGTGCAAGATTTTGCTATGCATAAACACACATACCACACATAAACTTTATTAACAAATAGGCTTTTAAATTTTCCTCATTTTTTATTGAAATACAAATCCTTGTCAATAGAGCTGTATGTGTGGATTGAAAATGCAACAAATATAAAAACAACAAACACCACTTTTTTATGAGTCTTGAGAGCAAGCTGCAGGAGCTATTCTGTTCTCTTTTAAAAATATAATGAGTATAACTTGCCCACAGGATATGAACAGCCTTCTTATTTTCATTCCCTTCTATTAATATATGCTCCCTTAAGAGAAATCATAATTGAGGTCCAAATAGAGGCATGAAGTTCTGGAATTATACAAATAGTGCATAAATTTGTTAAATCAGTAGTAACAGCCTTTTTCTTTTGCATCCCAGTATGACACTTTAGCTGGTCAAAATTCTCGCAGTGAAATTTTTTCATGGACTTTCTCAATTACGTAAGACCTTACTATGCTTAAGAAATAACAACAAGAAAGTACATTATTAGAGCTAAAGCTGTAATTTAGTGTTTGAAAATTTATTCATAAAACCCATCCTTTAAAGAGCTAGGTAAGTTGTCATTGTGGGTGTCTGGCACAACCTTGCCTGCATTGAAGGGAATGAGAAATGTTCAGGTTATCTGTTCATGTAACTCAACTGTAGGCAGAGGTGAATTCATCAACTACACAGTCAGTGGCCCCTGCAATCTCCTGCATCCACAGGACTTGCAGTGGTACTAACAGCTCCAAGCTGTACAGTAGTCAATAAGGATCTTATATTCATAATTCACAGAGTCACAGAACATTAGGAGTTGGAAGGACCTCAAAAGATCATCAAGTCCAACCCCCCTGCCAGATCAGGATCACCTAGATCAGGCCATAAAGGAACAGAATGAATGTCTCCAGAGGACATTTACGAAACTGCAGCACACTGTTCTTCACAACATAGACAGTAGAAGAATGGCATTCAAGAAGATGGCAGAGAAATAAGTAAATAAAACTAGCATTTTGTCTGAACCCATAGAGAACGTGGCCAACTATGAAATACTTCACATGCAAGAAAAGTCACAGAATTACAGAATAATCCTGGTTGGAAAAGACCTCCTGGATTACTGAGTCCAAACAAACCTACAACAACAAAAAACCTAAATAACCAATCATTCAAAAAATGCACCATGTCAACTAGTTTCTTAAACACCACCAAGGATGGTGACTCAATCACCACCCTGGGCAGCCTGTTCCAGGGCCTCATCACTCTCTCTGTAAAAAATTTCTTCCTAATACCCAATCTAACCCTTCCCTGCTG
>JAOEGS010019588.1:18840-32314 GCA_025447755.1 Corythornis vintsioides | reverse complement strand
AAGTGTCTCCAGAGATGGAGACTCCACAACCTCCCTGGGCAGCCTGTTCCAGAGCTCCGTCACCCTCACTGAGAAGTGAGACAAGCCATCTTCATACCCTAGTAGACAGCAGCAGCAACTGCAAGTATGACTCAAAAATGCTTCCAGCTATTCCTCTTCGGGCCCTTGCAAGAAGACTCTTTTCTCTCTGCTTCTTATGTTCAGATAGCTTGTCATTTGAATCCCTGCTCACTGCCCTCGGAGCAAAATGCTTCTCCTACCTTGGTGTACTTTCCTCAGTAAGCGATACACACAAAATTCGTATTTTCCAAATGTTAGCATCCACTGTTCATGTTGCTAACATGAATGCTGCTAGCAGGGCTTGCTAATGGATGACTTTGCCACTTGTTTTCCAAATGTGTTTCTTGGCATGTTTCGGGTGTGGGACGTTCTGACTCTATTTACCACTGGCTTCATACTGAGTCAGCTGTATTGGAGAGGTGGAAGTAAGAAATGGTCCATGAGCTCAGTACAGGCACTAAACAGAACATGGTTTCTTTAAAAGTGAAAGAAATATTGGCTCCAGTTGTGCCAGATGCTGAGCTACACAACTGTCAGACCTGTTCTGTCTCCTGTTGTGATAAAGAAAGGTTAATTGCTCAGACAACCTATTTGCACAACAGCAAACTACCTCCATACACAAAAATTGGTCCTGAAAGCTGTCTGGCTACAGGCCCCTGTGTTCCAAGACCTAGTTCAAAGGTTCTGACTTTAAAAATTTTACTTACGATACTTATTTCCATGCTACACATCACTGACCATGAGGGAAATGCATAGCATATTCTTCCACATTAGTGAGATGAGACTGGGGCATATTGCCCAGGCAAACAAGATATTTCCCAAAGAAAACAGGACCAAAATAGGAAAAAAAAATACAAAAGAAGAGTTAGGAAGCAAGCAATTTAAATACAGGCACAACACTGAAATTTAATCAGAGGGAAGACAAAGTGTACTGAGTTTTGTCCCTCATCAAGTTACTGTGGACTCCAAAGACAGTGAGCAGAGGGCCACCTGATCCAGAATCACAGAATAGAGTAAAAACATTCCTAAGATGCTTTTTCCTGAATGTCTGTGAGGCTTTTCCTAAATTACTTTCACCTTGGCCTATCAGAGGGTCCTTGGTGTGCCTTGAGGATTCAGGGCTAGACTTCTTCCTTGGCATTTGTGGCTCCTCTCCATCTGTGGAGTTGAAACTTGTGCAGCTATATTGAACTGCATCACGGTGAGGCCAAAAATTACTTTGAGAACTTGGAGAAGACCAAAATTGTTGATGTGAACAATGGAAAGGCAGTTGGTTCAAACATGGGAAATTCCACACAGTTGTGGCTTCAGAAGCACAGGGACAAAAGTATGGTGTCATGGGAATGAGGTTTCTGTACAAGTCTGTGAAGCCTAAGAAAA
Organism: Corythornis vintsioides; assembly: GCA_025447755.1. Taxonomy (NCBI): domain Eukaryota; kingdom Metazoa; phylum Chordata; class Aves; order Coraciiformes; family Alcedinidae; genus Corythornis; species Corythornis vintsioides. Next base: position 30,874 of record JAOEGS010019588.1, on the reverse strand, counting down.
GCCTCTCTTTTCCTTTCTCTTTCTCTTTCTCTTCTCTTCCTTCTCTTTCTCTTCTCTTCTCTTCTCTTCTCTTCTCTTCTCTTCTCTTCTCTTCTCTTCTCTTCTCTTCTCTTCTCTTCTCTTCTTTCTCTTCTTCAAAAAAGCCTATTTGATTTCCATCAGAGAGACCATTAACAGTTATCTTATGAAGGAATGGGTTTGCATGTGTGACTTAGAACATTTCTCTGAAATGGCAAGTGACTTTATTGGATGCACTTAACCATCAATTGGAGTGATATGAACTGGAACACCTTTTTTTTTCCCAAAAAATTTAACTGTCTAGAAGCATAAGGAGCGAATACTTACACTGACATCTTGCAGAAACAGAGCCATCTGCATGATTTCTGCTGTTGCCACTGATCAGTTATTCTCTGAGGAGAATGAGAGTTTGAACAACTAACTTCCTTCAGAAGAACCAAGTTGGTTTTTTTCTTCAGTTCTACTACTAGATACCACCATTTTTCAGTTTTTCCCAAGAGGAAACTTTTACAAGTTGGTATCTGACTGCAGCCTCTGCCCACTGAAGCAGAATTTAAGCTTGCTTCTTTGAGCACCATTAGCTTGTCCATTCTTGGAGTTGGATGCTGTTAGAAGATCACCTGACTCCACATTATAACTTCTTATTGCCTTTTATGTTTTCCAGAGAGCATCAGCAAGATACAAGTATCAACAGAAGGAACAAAAACTTCTTCACGTAAGTTGAATGAGCAGTCTTTATGTCATTTCTTCTTGAAATAGCTTCTGCAGCTCTGAAACTTCTCCCTCACTGCTGAGCACAATTCACCTGCATTGAGCACCTCAGTACCTGCACACCACCTTGAATACTGGAGCTACTTCAGAAACTCAGGAATGAATGAAGAAGGGTTAAACATACTTTTAGTATCCTGGAGATGCATTGAGGATGATACTTTGGCCTGCAGTTGTCAGCCTGCAACAGCCCAAGCGAATAAGTATTGGAGTTGTTAGGCACTGTGTTTCAAAAAACAACTTGTTGTTCCTTTTTCTTTATGTAAATCTCAGCAGCTGCATATGAATTTACTGAGTGTATACACATATTGATGTTTCCTCCAGAAAGCCTGTTGCCTAGACTGCTCTGTTACTCAGGGCTCCAAATACAATTCCTGACAGTTCTGCAGGGTCTGTGAATGTAGACAGGTAATTCACTGTTAGGCATTTAACCACTTCTGAAGCTTCTTTGGCATACCAGGACCCTTCTCCAGATGGTTTCCTTTCAGGCTAGTGGAATTTTGCTTTCAGCATCCCCGCCTGCCATTAACAGATGACACACCTCCAGAGTTACTCCTGGAACTGACCCCAATCAAAAGTTACTTTCATTATTTTAAATATTAGAGTTACTTTATATATGGCCATGACACAAGCAGTTGTCTCTACCACTGAGCTTGGCTGAGAGAGCTCTGGATAGGCATGTGCAAGCGAAGCATCCCAAGGATTTACAAGATGCACATATCCTGCTTGGCAAAGTGGCTGGGGTCCTGCTAGTTGGTTTTGGGTTTTTTTTAGAGAAAGCTATGTCTGGCAGAGACAGGTTTTAGTGTGAGATGACAGTGTTTTTAGGCTAGATCAAGGAAAACAGTGTGACTGCCAGCTTTTGCATTTAGCATGCCTGCAGCCTTTCCTTTGATCCATCTGCGTGTGTGGCGACCTACTTCTGAAATCTTGGCACTGCTGCCCGACAGAGGAGCCATGGGATGTGCCCATACTCTTTCATGTTCTCAGTGGGGCCTGTCACTTGTGCTTTACAGGATGGGGATGAGACCACATAGCTAATAGCAAGTGTCCTGTAACCATTGGCACCATTTTTGTTCAAAGGAGGTGACATGATGGTCACTGACTCTGCTGGGCTCTCCTTGTCTTCTCCATGGTGCAGCAAGAATGCAGTCCTCACACTTCACTCCCTCCTTTCCCATGAACTAAACTTCTTGAGTCTTCTCTTTCTCTGCTTATGTCCCTTCCAGTGCCTGCTGTTACTGTGCTGTCCTCCTCTTTACTGCTATTGTGCCACTGGAAAGAAGGAGGCTGGGATGTTCAAAAGGCTGGCTGCTTTCCTGCACTGGCAAATTTCATGCCAAGTGACACATCACTCTGTTGTCCTGAAGGAGTACAGAAAGCAATTAGTTCAGCAGCTGCTTGTTGAGGTCTTCTCATGGAGCTCTTAGTAGTCATTTGCCATGTGGCTGGAGCAGAGTCCTGCTGAGTCCAAAACCCAGCCAGGTGCTGGTTTTCCCACTGTTGTCACCCAGCCCTGCTTCCAGACGTGAGTTTTCCACTGCAGGAGTCTCCAGCTGACCAGTCGTGTCTGGGGTTTTGGGCACTAATGATTTTTTCCCAGTCATTGCAAATACAAATATATTATTAGCATGGTCCTCCTTTAAGTGGAGTTGGGTTGTTGTGAGAGGCTGATGTTTAAATCGCTAGGAGCTAGGTGTTTTGAAGTATTGGTACAGTTACTTTTTGGTGGTAGGAGGACTTATAGAACATTCTGAGCTTTTAAACCTGGTTTTACTCTGCCTAAAACCAGAAAATTACATGATGGATTAATCTTTCCTGGCTGATGTAACACATTAAATATTTCACTAAAAAAAAAAAAAGGTATGCCCAACCTGCTTCCTAGGGTCCACAGGCTGGTTGCTCTGTTTGCTAGCCACCCTGGCTTCCTTTCTCTCTATACAGTGGCACAACACTTTCCAGCAACCCTTCCAGCTGATAGTACTCCTCAGGCACATTCTTGAACTCTTTATTCGCACATGACACTGTTCTGCTGGACAGTGGAAGCCCATGCAGCCACCCAAATACGTGTTTGCTGTGTGGGTTTGGGTTTCTACACTCAGGAGGCTCTGCCCTAGCTTCAGCCTAGCTTGCTTCTTCCATTAACTGCCCTGTGTGTGATTTGTGTTGAGGTTTCTTTCAGGTTTTCTACAAAATTATTCTCCATTTTGAAAACTATTCTTCTATTAATTGTAACCACTTTGGGGCTGGTGATGTCTCCCATTTTTTTTGGCTGGAAAGTGCCCAGCTCTCCCTTCCAGCTCTACAGATGCAGTGGCACTGATAGGCCCAGCTCTCTTTCAAGCTGCAGAGGTCTTTAGCCATACTTGTAATAGACCCAGAGGCCTGACTGTCTGTTTGGAGTTATGTGAGAAGAAGATAAGAAGTCAGTGTTTCCTGGATCACCATGTGGAGCTTCAAGACCCACTGCTTTCCACTTTCCTCTGATACTGTCATGAACAGATGAAAACTTTGCTCTCTCTTTGCCAATTTTTTTCCTGGCTTTTCCTCCCAGGACTACGGAGCGTTTTTGCTGTAATTGATTATTCACAGTGTGCCTAGGACATGCTGTACTGACTTTGAAAGTCTTTGCTTTCTCGTGCTATCTCATTTTTTTTCCTCTGCTTTGGCGGGTTTCTGATTACTAGGGGGGGAAAAGAAATAAAAATAAACAAAGAAAGCTCCACTGGGGGAAGATGTTCAGGCTCTCCAGTGTAACAATATAGTTCTGGCTGCATTATTACAACTTTGTTGTTACTTCTGTGTGTTGCAGAGCCCATGCTTAGGATACAAGCTTCAACAGAAGGAACAAACACTTCCTCCTGTAAGTACATACAAGTTGTTGAAATTATTGCTGGCAAGGCCCTCAGGTACATTTCTCCCTTGATGTCTCAGAAAAAAAAAAAAAAAAAAAAAAAGTGCTTCTATTTAAACCCACAACAAAGGATCAGGAGCGACTGTGTAGAATTCCTGCACTAGATGCACTTGTTTTGTTTTGTATCTAACACTCAGAATCATGTCTGTTGTGGATTCAGGGCTAAACACCTTCCTCCAGAAAAGTCAAAGTAGATGCACACATGGACAAGAAAAAGGAGAAGAAAACTGCTTCACTGTTTCCTACTTGGAATTTCCTGCCCTGCCCATCCCAGGCAAAATATGGTTTCAAATGCTGTCTCCTGTACCTCCAAAGACCCTGGCGGGGGTAGCTGGAATAACCTCAGGTCCAGCCATCCCCAGCTGCAGTACATTTTCCTTCATCCCTGTGACAGCTGGTTCATGTTAGGGCTTCTCATGCTCTTTCTCCTGTGGCCCCCTGCCCTTGTGAATAAGAATGAGGAAGGTGTGAACATCTTTTTGTGTGTCTTCCCTCAGCTGGGCAGAGAAACTGAAATTGTTCCCTTTCCTGAGAAAAAGAGGTTGTCTTTCTTCTCCTGGCAGGAGTACACTGGAAACTGTGCGGTACCAGTGAGGAAGGTGACTCTTTTCTTCCTCTGTAGTGATGCTTCCTGATTAAATATTCTTTACAGCCACAGTCCTATGCACTTTTATCTTTGAGAACCATAAGGCAGAGCCTTCCAACTCTTTATTGAACCCAGATCCACCCTCTACCCTGCCTGATATTGAGCAGTCTGGAAGGACACTTCTCACATCCAAAGTCAGCAGGGTTGTGGGAGGTAGGGTGTTGACCTCCTTCTAAAGCAGTAAATATTGACAGCTGCTGGAAGCAGGATGGCAGTTGAGCTAGACCATCGGTCCAACCCACCCCAACAGTTTCAGCGGAGCTATAAAATATGGTGTGTGCTTTATAGCAAACTATATATAGATACCCTCAACTCGTGTCTAAGAACTGCTGCAGCAGCACAATTGGGAATAGTTAAACCCAAATCTCTGGACACAATATTCTGAATATTTTTCATTACTTATATGAGATACAAAAGATCTATTTTTGTAAATTTTCTTAGATATTAGACAGGTCAGTTTTTTAAGTGTATGTTGATGGAATTTTAGAATACTAAGAGGTTCATAGAATCATACAATGTTTTGGGTTGGAAGGGACTCTTAAAGCTTGTCTAAGGAGCAGGGTCATCTTAAACTAGACCAGGCGCTCAGAGTCCATCCAACCCCACCTAGAAAGTCTCCAGGAATGGGGCATCTGCAACCTCTCTGGGCAACCTGTACCCACTGTTTCTCCATTGTAAAATATTTCTTCCTCATATCTAGTCTAAAACTTCCCTCTTTTAGTTTAAAACCATTACCCCTAGTTTTGTTGCAACAACCTTTCTTTATGAAAGTATTCTAGACCTCTGATCTTTTTTTTTTTTTTTTTTTCGTGGACACCTCTAACAGAATCACTATGTTTGGAAAGACCTTTAAGATCTTCATGTCCAACCATATCGCTTCAATCAGGACCACTACTACACCAAACCCTTGAGTACCATATCTAGAGAGCTTTTTAATTCATCCAGGGATGGTGATTTAACCACCTCCATGGACAATCTGTTCCAGTCTCAATAATCCTTTTGGTATAGAAGTTTTTCCTAATGTCCAACCTAAGCCTCTTCTGGCATAACTTTTTCCTCTTTTCCTATCAGTTGTGACTTGTGAGAAGAAACCAACACCCATCTCTCTAAAACCTCCTTTCAAGCAGTTGTAGAGAGCAATAAGGTCTCTCCTCAACTTCCTTTTCTTCAGACTAAACAGCCCCAGCTCCCTCAGATGCTCCTCATAAGAGTTATTCTCCAGACCCTTCACCAGCTTCATTGCCCTTCTCTGGACCTGATCCAGCCTCTCGAGGTCTTCTACTGCAGTGCCCAGAACTAAACTCAGTGCTCAAGGCGCAGCCTCCCCAGTGCAGTGGGACAATCACTTCTCTAGCCTGGTTCATTAAACAGATTCATTAACAAGTTCATGTCCTTCTTGTGCTGAGGACTCCAGAGCTGGATGCAGTATTCCAGGTGAGGTCCCACAAGGGTGGATTAGGAGGCAGAATCACCTCCTTTGACCTGCTGACCATGCTTGTTGCAGCCCAGGATATGGGCTTCAAACAGACACTGGTGGCTCATGTTGAGCTTTTCACCCACCAGGACCCCCAAGTCCTTCTTTGTAGGGTTGTTCTCAATCCCATCATCTTCCAGCCTGGATTGATACCAGGGATTGCCCTGATGCAGGTGAAGGACCTTGCAATTTTCCTTGTTGTACCTCATGATGTTCTCAGGAGCCAGGTTCTTCTGGATGACATCCTCTCCCTCTGGCATGTCAACCACTCCACTCAGCTTGATGTCTTCTGCAAACTTCCTGAAAATGCTCTTGATCCCACTGTCCGTGTCACTGACAAAGACACTAAACAGCACTGGTCCCGGTACAGTTCCCTGAGTGACACCACTTGTCACCAATCTCCATCTGGACATTGAGCCACTGACCACTACCTTCTGGATGTGACCAACCAGTTCATTATCCATTGCACAGTCCCTCCATAGAATCTATAACTCTTAAATTTAAAGGATGCTGTGGGGGGGTGAGTCAAAGGCTTTACAGAAGTCTCAGTAGGTAACATCCAGAGGTCTTCCCTTGTCCACTGATGTAGTCACTCCATCACAGGAGGCTCCTAGGTGTCCCAGGCAGGACTTGCCCTTGGTGAAGCCTGAAAAAGATGGAATAGCTTTCTGCCAGCAAGGTGGGAAGAGTTAATGGTTTTGACCTTTTTCCTCTGATGAATAGCAGCAGGCAGGAACAATTTCTGGAGCAATTTAAACAGTCGTTTCTTTCTGTTACACTGGTGTAAATCAGATGTAGTACTATGTAGTACTGTCAAGTCACTAAAATAACTTATGCTGAAGAGGGAACTGTATTGGATATTGCTGTCTGTGTTGGACAGGAAAGGAACTAGGAAGCAGGAGGGAGCCAGTGGTTATTGCTAATCCCCCTGATAGAGAATGATGAGGGAATTGAGTCTATTGAGAATTATTCTAGGAGTTCTCTGAATTTCAGTGGGACACATCCATTTCACACTTGTCACTGTCAATCTTGCAACAACTACAGGAGATAAAATAAACTCCTTCTACTTCTCAGACAATAGCAGATGTTTCAGAGAACATGTCAGCGCTGTCACTGTTGCCCAGAAGGTGGGAAGGACCTGAGAGCAGCAGGATGATTCAGCAGCCTCTCTCCCCTGGGCTTTCACAAGTGAACAGATATGTGTCATGCCTTGCTTTTTTTTTGGAGATCCAGTGACACATGGATATTCACAGTGCTAACAGTTAAAATCAATCCTATCTCTTTAAGATACTCCACAAAAGACATCCCAAAACTGAGGGTCCCTCAAAATCCAGTTTTGAGGGTGTGGGCCTTCACTCTGAAGTAAAGGAGGAGGGAAAAACTGTAATGTATTTCCAGTTGCAGATAAAGGGCTGGTGTTCAGGTTGGTGGGTCAGTAATCCAAGGGAGGAAGTAGGAAATTTATGCTTCTATATTCAGTTTCATAGTGTGAGAGTTTGTGGCACTGACTGCTAATGATGTACCTGGCACGTAGAAAGGCTTACCACTTTCTATTTCATGCCAACCCTAGAATTCTTCCATATATATTATTTTGTACTGTGCAATGAAACCTAAGTTACAGTTTCCACTTTCCTTCATGATGGAGCACTCTGTGATATGGGATTTTTTCCTGCTGAATGAAGTGAACAAACCAGCTGAACCCTTCTGAGCTCTCACTAATAAGGCCCGAAGACATCATTCTTAAGCACATCAGAACAATTTGGGAAGCAAAGATATTTTTCTTCCCTGTTTTTCCAGGACTGCAGTGATGGAAACAACCCTCTGACTTTCTTCTGCTCTGGAGTTGCATTGGAAAAAATTAAATCTGAGACTTCACCCTAATGCCTTGGTTTCATGGCATAGTTGACTGAAGTCAACTATGTATTTAAGACTAGTGAATCAAAATGTGGTAGTCTCTTCACTTTTTACTCTTTTTACCACTTAATTCTCACAATGATAAGCAAGAATAGAATACATATGTCAGGCTTTTCTGCAGACAACTTGGGCAAAAATTGCATTATTTTTTTGTAAGTTACAACACACCTGGGAAGAAATTCAAAGGCAATCAAGTTTCCTAGTGTAAAATCATCAACACAACCTCCTGGTGAAGATATTCAGCAACAACATTTATATGGTGCAAGAGGGGAGGAAGAAAGTGGTGGGATACAGGCTGTTTAAAAGGACACATCTCCTGATTCATTGGAACCATCCACATACCAGGACGTGTGTACACACCAGGAGTGCTGTGGCACCTTCACTTACTGTTTCTATGGAGAGCAACAGTTTAGAAACCTGTTCTCTGAGGCCTAAACTGGATCAGAAGCTGAACAGTAGGAAATCAAAAAGCTGGACAGAGCCAGAGCCTGTGGGAGTATGGTTAGAGCCTGTCAGAGTATGGTTTTCATCACAGACAAAAATAGTTCCTTAGTTGCCCATTTCAGCATTACCTTCTTGTACATATTTATGCTGACCACTAAGGGCTGCTCCCCAAAATGTATTTAGAGTCACTTCCTCAAGTAAAGAGACAGGACGTGCTGTGTACTCTGCATGTGACATAGAATCATGGAATCCTAGCAATGTCTGAGTGGGAAGGGAACTCCAGAGCTCATCCAGTTCTACCCCCTGCTGAGAGAAGGGTCATCTGCAACTAGAGCAGGTTGCTCAGAGCCTCCTCAAGCCCCACCTGCAATGTCTCCAGGGATCGGGCCTCCACCACCTCCCTGGGAAACCTGTGCCAGTGTCCACCACTCTCCTGGGAAAAAACTTCTTCCTTATTTCTCATCTCAATCCACTCCTTTCTCATTTCAAACCATTGCTCCTTGGCCTTTCACTCCAGGCCTTTGCAAACAGCCTCTCTCCAGGCTTTGAATCAGCTCCCTTCAGGCACTGGAAGGTGCTCTAAGGACTTCCTGGAGCCTTCTCTTCTCCAGGCTGAACAAGCCCAGCTCCCTCAGCCTGTCCTGGGAGCAGAGCTTTGCCAGTCCCTTGAGCATCTCCGTGGCCTCCTCTGGCCTCACTCCATCAGCTCCATGTCCTTCCTGTGCTGAGGGCTCCAGAGTTGGATATAGGGCTCCATGGAGCTCTGTCCACAGCAGAGCAGAGCAGCAGAATCCCCTCTCTCCATCTGCTGGCCACACTGCTCTTGCTGCAGCCCAGGATGGATTGGCTGCTGGGCTCCAGCACGACAGGATTCAGACCTTACCCTTGCTATCTCAGTTCAGATTTGTCTGCTTGTGTAAGAGAGTGAGACAGAAACCATGGCACTGGATGTTCTTGTAACATATTCCCTGCAGCATACATCCTCCTGTCCACTGTCTGGCAGATTGATACGATGCCCAGCTGGAGGCAGGAGTAAGGGTGAAGGGCAGATAGGGAGATTATCACACATTGCTGGTGGCTTCTTTTTCAGATGAGTACAGAGCAATTTTGGTTAGATTTTGGCTAGATAGAAACCAATTCTGTCCCATAGAATCATCATCTGTCCCATAGAGGTCTTCAATCTCGTTTTCCCACTGTTCTTCATGCTGCCTTCTAAAATCTGTGAAGAAATGTAAAAAAAACCCAAACAAACAACAACCAAACAAACAAAAAAATTGGAGAAGAAATGTGTCAGTTTGGTCTGCTTATCTCTTCTCTCTGGAATTATTAACATACAAGCTCCAAGTATGTCACAGCAAGGCACCTTCCTAACATGTCATCTTCTTATGGTGCAATAAGAAATTCCTAGCTGTGTGTTAACTGGAGAGCAGATACAGCAGATAGGAAAGACACCAAGGAAAGACTCAAAGGAGAGACCTATAGGAAATACACCAAGGAAAGACACATAGGAAAGACATAGCACAATGACTTTTTGTCTGACATATTTTCTCCAGTATAATTCTGAGCTGCTTTGATGAAAATGTTCCATGCTGAGCAGTAAAACCTTCTATGACATGGTGTTGGGGTCACTGGTTTACAGAGTATTTTTAACCAGAACATGTTTGCATATACAAGCAGCCTGGACAGTAAATTATCTGTGTCCTGATATCTTAACAAGTTAATTTTCTGGTAGTTTCTGCTTTTCTTCATCTCCTGAAGTGAACCCAGTCCTGCTCCCCTGTATTATTTATGTGGTACCTGACAGGAGTCTGCTTTCTAAAACCATGATTTTGCCTGTGAATCATACAAGCATGAATCAGCACTTCTGGAAGGCAGAAAGATTTCATCCCCAATTGTATTTGTTTTATGTGACTGTTTCTTCTACCTTCAGAATACTTCCCAGAACCATTAAAGACCTTCTAATTTTGTTTTTATTCAAGGAGTTGTTTAAAAGATCATATTGATTTGTAACAAGTCCTTAGTCCATTCGAGTTTTCCTGATATCTGGTGTTTGGTGTTTGGTTAGATTTTTTTTTTAATTATTATTTCTTTTTATGGAACTCATGCACAGGCACCCACAGCAGTGTGCTAGTCCTTGATGTGTGGCCAAATTTGTGGAATCAATAAAAAGCAGGTGAAGACTGAAACTCCACTCTCTGTTTTTCCCTGCTTTCTGAAGTCCATGGGAATTGCAGTTCTTTTAAGTTACAGTGTCACCAGGTACCTTGTAGAATAGTGCAATATAGTGCATATGGAGTTTCTGCATTAGTTCAGTTTACTCTGTTTTGTTTTGCTTCATTTATTCTAAGCTTGAAAGATGTTAATTTCTAATATTTCCTCTACAGTTTAAGGACAAAGATGACAGTACAGTGGACAGTGTTGCAGCACAGTGTAAGGATCAGAAAGAAATAGAAGGACATTGACTAACCATTGAACATCTGCTTTTTCATCCCCTAAAAGACTCTGCTGCTTTCTCATAAAACCTAAATATAATGATATGGGCTCAGTGACCTCAGAAATGCAGCAATATTTAGGTGAAAGAGCAGAGTTTTGGTAGGACAGTCCAGTGGCACAGCAGAGTCACGTGTCAGGGGAAGAAGGGGAAGATAACTCCAACCAAGAGAGGTGAAGGAATTCATAGTGGTGAAGGCAGTTACTCAGGGTGCAGTTTTGCTAGCACAGCAAGCGTGCCAACCCCTGCTGTTGAAAGGTTAGTCTGACATCTTCAACTGTCAGCATTTAACTTTTCCTGGTCTACCCAATGCCTTGGTGGGACAGTGAGTTAGAGGAAAAAAAATACCATCTCATGCTTTTTGCTTTGTTATTTCAGTGGTTCTATCTTTTTTGAATACTTATCTCTGAAGAACACAATTGTCTTTGTTCTCAGGACCCAGTGAGTGAGCAAGGGCAGGGTTCAGATAATTAGTTCCTGTCTAATGTAAAATGAGTTTAAGCCTCTTGGTTAGTGAAATCCTACTGAAAGATGTGTTTATCCCTTGTTAAAGCTTAGGACAGTGTGCAGTGTTTCCCAGTGTCTCTCTCCACAGTTGACACTAATCACAGTGGGCGATGCAGGGGTAATCTCAGCACCCTCAGGATTTGATCCAGCATGACAAATCCTGTTTCCTGAAAATAAATTTCACAGATAGGGCAAATTCATGTGAAGAGAGAACATTTCCCAGAGACACAGCTTGCAGTCTTGTGTGTGATTCCCAGTCTGAGGCTGGTGTGACACTAAATATCTGCTTCTGAGCGACTTAGTCTTTCAGGGTGGTTGCACTCTTGGTCCCTCAGCCTTGCTCTGAAGGAGAGCTTGGGTTGGAGGACCTGAGCTGGGTCCACCAGGAAGTCTGTACATATCAAACTTCTGGGATAACACCCCCAGGACAGGGTCAGTTCACTTTAATGCTGGGGTTTCTTGTTTGTTTGTTTGTTGTTGTTTTTTCTTTTTTCCTTTATCAGAGAGATAAAATACAATGACAGGTATAAGCAGTATTAAAATTGAGAGAAGCTGACACAGAAGTCACAAAGAACTAAGTGCAACACTTTATATTGCTCAAGTACATGTACAATATATAAAATACATAAATACTGCTATGTGAATTAAAGATTTTAAGGAGATTGGTTTAGCTATGTGTATATCTATATATCTATACATATCTGTGTATATGTGCATATCTATATATACCTATGTATATATGTATCCTGGGATATATATATACATATACCTATGTATATATATATCCTGGGATGCATTAGGAGAAGTGTGGCCAGTAGGTCAAGGGAGGTTCTCCTCCCCCTCTACTCTGCACTGGTG
>JAOEGS010019584.1:23356-40204 GCA_025447755.1 Corythornis vintsioides | reverse complement strand
AGTTCTGGTTTATATATATATATATATAAATCATATGTAATATGTAATAATATAGTATATTATTTTATGTTTTTCTTTAACTGACAAATGGATAAATAAAGGACAACTTCCAGACAGTCAAATCCTCATTGAAAATGATCTTGTCCCAGTGACATACTGTACCATATCAGCAGAAGTTGTTTAGAAGGAAATCCATATACAGCACTAGCCAAATGCCAGATGCAAATAAGCAATGCTATAAAGAATGTTCCAAGACTTATTGACTTTATTTGAAATTCAGAAAAAGAAGGGACTGAAAATATGACCTTGTACTTTTAAAAAGTGCTTTCTATATTAGTATGTGGGCAATACATGATAAGAAAATTTTTGAGTTTTCAGAAAGCCGGAAAACAAATAAATTTTGAATTCTACATAATGAATCAGCACCTACCTTAATGGAGATCTACTTGACTGTTTGCATTCTTTTTATGTCTTAACAGTTCTTAAATATAGTTTCTACTTTCTGATCTCCTGGAAAAGGTATATCTGTTTCTACGATCTAACCTATTAGGTAGTCATAGTACTTTTTATCTGACAGGAATAAAACACTGATTTAAGATTGTGGCACAATATTATATGTTAGACATGTAATTTTCTTGTTTCTCTTTTTTTTTTTTTTTTTTTTTTTTATGTACTCTAATAAATTTATCTAAGCAAATACAAGGACTTCCTGCACTTTCTACTTTTAGCAAATAGAGAGAGAATTGATTCAGGTCATAAAACTCAGTGCATTAAGAACATTAACCAAGAAACCAGCTCTTGGAGATTTATAAATTATTATGTGCCCTACTGACCATTAAAAATCATGAACATTGCTTTTATCCTGTTTATAAGGTTGATGTGAGATTGAACAGGACAAAGTTGACATATCTGTAATCTCCAGTGGGTTTACTAATCCCACCTTCTACTACTGTCCAAGTATTGACCTGGGACATAAATTGAGATGCAGCTCTCATTAATGCCAAATATCTGGCAGATACAGTACATCTCTCCTTTACAGATTAATATAGGTTTTTAACATTGAATACAATTTCTGCAGCATTCCTTATGTTAATGTAGACAATTCTTTGATTCACAATGTTGAGCTCAAATAAATTTTCTTCTGAGCTCTTCAGTTCTCAAAAGGATATGTCCATCACAACAAATTACATATTTAATATGATAGACAAAGGAAATGTGTTAGGATATACTTATTTTAAAAGCCTTTGGTTCTGTAAATCAGGTTTTCTGTTTTTGAGACTAATATAATACGGGATAACAGAAAAAATATTACTTTGTTCCTATTAGAATATTAAAGCAAAATGTAATTGCCATAAAACATATAATACAATAACAGTTTTAGACCCCTAGTAATTTCTTTCACCATTCCATTGATTTTATTATTATTATTAAAAAAAAATAAAATATTTGAAGTGGAACTGAAGTTCTGTGTAAGATGCATCAAACTAGTCTTGATATCTCAGAGAGCACAGGGACAAAAATGAGCGGGAGGAACAGCTCAAGCCAGTGTGCCTCCCAAATTCCTGTTCAACTATTAAATACCTGTAAGCAAAGTGGAGAAGAATCTCCAGATCTTGTGCCTTAGTGGTAGGTGCAGTGAACCACCATAAAAACAAGGAGTTCCTATGTAGACAAACATACACAGACAGTATAATATTTGGGAAATGAATAATTGAAGACAGTGAAGGAATAGTTGTAAATGAAGACGTAAAATAAGATTTCATAGAAAAATGTGTGATCTCACTGTTATTGAACTTACTTTTGTGACTGTCGCAGTTTGGAGTCAGGGCAACCCCCAGACCGATAACAGACCGCTCTCTTTTAACCCCCCTCCCTCCCCAAAAGGGGAGAGAAAAGGAATAAGGGAGAAAGACTTAGTGATTAGAAAAAGGAACTAGAACAATTTAATTAAAAATGATAATGAAGTATATACAAATATGTACAAAGCCAGTACCGAACCCAGCCTCCACCCCCCCCGATGGTAATTACGTCACCCTTATGGACGCTGTGGAGGAGCTGGTCTCTGGCACCGGGTATTGGGAGTGAAGACAAGAGCCAAAGCCAAAGGGGTAGACCGGAAGCGAAGAGGGACGAGAAGGGACAAAAAAGGGAGAAGAAGGGACCAAAAGGGCGAAAAGGAAGGCCTGAACCTCCAGACCCCCAAGCTTGTATAGTGGATAGGATGTGTATGGGATGGAATACCTCGTTGGTCATTTTGGGGTCACCTGTCCTGTCCGCTCCTCCCTGCAGGTGCGGCCTTTCACTTTTCTGCACCCTCCAGTGCAACACACACAAACTCTAGCAATGGCCTTGGTTTGCATTCCATCCCTGGTAGTAACTCTAAACATGAGGTGTTATCACTGCTAGAAGCGGACACTGTCTGCAAAACATGTTTCTAACTCTAGAAAGTGCAGCTAGTTAGAAAACCTGAGCTGAAAAAGTAAAATCACTGAACCAAATTTGCTTGGTTATCACCCAAACCAGGACAGTGACTTATGATAGGAAATAAGCCACAAAGCTGCTAATAATTGTACTTTTGTATGTGGAGATTGAATTTTTTTTATTATTATTATCAGAGAGTGAAACTAACCAGGAGCAAAAAAAAAAAAAAATGTGAGTCCAGAGCAATGACAGAACAAATGAGTTTTACTCTTCTTGCCAATTTTGTCATTGACTTTGTAATTAAAGCTTGACAGGTTTCCTGCCTTATTTCTCCAGATTTCTTTAGGAGAGAGTGAAAAAAAGATGTGGACTTAATTTACAGAGTTCACCCACACCTACTGACTGCACTAGAACTTCATTAATTCAGTCCAAAATGTTCTATTCAAATAATCTCTCACTTGGCAAACTTTCAGTAAATTTAAGGACCAGTACAGAAACAATCTGCACATGTACTATGGAATCTGAACCTGCAACATTTGTGTACTAACTTCCTGTCCACAAAGTGAGGAAGTTTATTTTAGAAATAATGCAGTCTGAGCTTATCTGGTGTCTATCTCAGCTTGTGAGCACCTTGTAAAGAGGGCCACTGCACTGATTGTGCTCTGGAGCACAACAGTCCAAGGAAACAAGCACTGAAGATGACTGTAGCGTAACTCCATACATGAATGTTTTTTCTTTTTTGTTCCATGCAACTGGTCTGCTTAACCTGTTCGTAGTATAACACAACTGAATATATAGATCTGAGAGCATTCAGTCCAGGGTTTCTGGATTAAGATTCTCTGGACTGTAACTTCTTAATAATTGTGGAACTCCACTGCCTTTTTCTAACAATCCTAATCTCATTTTTTTTCTGGAGCTCCTAATTCTCTTGTAGTCTAGATCCATAGATTTTGTCAACTAAATTCTGTTCTTTTTGGGAATATAACAACAAAAGTAAAGGCATGTAGAGACTTTGAAGGACTGACTTAAAAAGTACTGCATCTTATTTTATATAGGACAAACCCACAATTATGTGTATTAAATATATAAATCCTATGTATGTCACAATACTTACACTTATTTCTGTCCACTGTCAAAGCACTCTTTCGGGTAAGAGCAAGTGATCTAGGTTTTTCTGGATGATTTACATTTATTTTTTTTTTTCCGTAACTGATTTGTATTGCAGAATAGTTTTTTCTCCAACTCCTCCCTGCCCCCCAACAGTCTGTAGCAACGTTCATTCCATTGTCTTGATGTAAAAGCAGCTTGTGATACATCTTGTATACATTTCAGGACTCTTAACAAATTGTCCTTAGTGGTTCATCCTTATTTAGTGAACTTAACAGTTCACTTGATTTTACATCTTTTTTACAGGAAGAGGTATAAAGATGTCAGTGTATGTTCACATGGAAGAACTGTGGAGGCTACAGGTACTTGATCTGCATAGTTGTCTATTGTACATATTCCTTTTATACAGTAAATATCTCTGGGAAGAAAATAACACTCAAATAACTAAAATAACAAACATAATATTTAATAAAGTTTGGTATTTTTAGAAATCTGATTTTATAAGGCTTAGAAATATCTTCATTTTTAGAGGATGGGTTATTTGATAAAGCAAAATATAATCTCCTATTTCTTACTTGATACTGCTTCCAGATTTAGATTACACATAACTTGGATTATTGATTATTTTTAATTCTTAAATTTGAAGTTTTCAAAGCAAATTAATTAGAGAGTAGCAATAAGTTTGCATTGGAATTCAGCTGATGATTATTAGAAATCAGTTAGGTCAACTGGGGACCATGTAATAGAGGAAGAAAAAATTCTTGTGGACAAACCCGGAAATGGCATGATATTTTATGGCTTCATATTCCATGGGTTATATTCAATCTGGATGCATCAAGATTTCCTGTCCTATTCTAAAATATAAGAAATCTGCGAGAAAAAAACTTGAAAATAGGGTCAGAATAGTGGTAGAAGATTGTGATGCCCAGCAAGCATCCAATTCTTGTAGTATACACGTCAGTGATACTGTAGAATAAAGGCCAAAAGATCTCCAACCTACCATTTTTCTCTTTCAAGGTCTTTTTTTTTTTAAAAAAAAAAAAGAAAAAAGAAAACTAGATCTTCTTTCTCCTTCCCTCTCAGTAAAAAAACAAGCAAATAAACCCAAAACAACAAAAAAACCACTATGAAGATCTTTAGCTTCACTGAACCTTCATGTTTTAATATGAGAAAAAGTATAATTTCTCTCATCCTAATGCTGCTTCCAATGTCCATTATAGAAGTTCTAAAAGGTAATCAATCAGTCTATAGTACTGGGACCTTACAGTTATTTCTAAAGAACTCCAGGACAATTAGTCTAAGTACCATTATAATTTTTTTGTGTCTCATCTGACAGTTCAGGGGAAGCTTCATTTCATATAATCTCACAGATCTGGTGCTCATTACTGGTATGACTTTTTTTTTATTATCTCTGTTTCATAAACCCCACAGTTATCCAAGCTCATAGGTATGATACAAATGTAATTGAGTGCACCATGATTGGCCTCAAAGGATGAGAAGAAAGAATGCATTTCTGGTCAGGGAGAGTCATAGCTACCCACAAGGACATCCAGTCCCTTCATACTCAGAAAATCATATATTCATGTCTGAAATCAATGGTAAATACCTGATTCAAAATAGGTTTTCTTCTAAGTTGTATCTGTCATATTAAATTAAATCATATTATGCTGCATCACACCAGTATACAATATGCTTCTTAAGCAATATAACAGAAAAACATAATCCCACTGTAAGATGTTTACTGTAAATACAATATAGAAACAAATTGTAGTTGGATTTACTCCCTAAAATATATGTCTCATCTACTTTGAAAGGTGACAACTCCCCAGATTCCCAATTACTTGTTTATAACTGTTACTTGACACTTCTGTAGTGGTCCTTACAGGCCTCAGTTATTTTCTCATTAAGGCTTTAATCATCTCTTACTCTGTGATTTACTTATTATTTATCTCTTATTCCTTATAAAAATGCATTATTCAAATATAATATACATTAATTTATGTCTTCAGTGTACAACACTATCCCATTTTTGCCCGCACATTCAGTACATTTCAGTGAGTGGTTTAAATCGAGTGTAACACCTTGTCAAATTCATTGAATGTCTAGTGAATGCAGAGCTGTGGTATAGAGGAAAATCTCCTGTTCCACTGCTCCATCGAATTTCTTCTGACCAATCTAGGATTCAAAAAATAAATTAATATAAACTGTCCATAGATAATTAATAATTACAGCAGCTTGGAAAGAAATGAAAGAAATACAAGAATTTGACACTAAAGAACACTATTCGTCACAATAGCTCACAAAAAAGCCAAAACCCTGTTTTTCAGAAATGTGGATAAATACATTAAACAGAGAAA
Organism: Corythornis vintsioides; assembly: GCA_025447755.1. NCBI lineage: Eukaryota > Metazoa > Chordata > Aves > Coraciiformes > Alcedinidae > Corythornis > Corythornis vintsioides. The sequence goes on along the minus strand of JAOEGS010019584.1, from coordinate 34,319 downwards.
GAGATGAAAATGTTATATTTTAAAATTAAATAAATGCATACAGAAAAACAAAGAGCCAGCATCAGACCCCCTGCCCCTAGTGACTTGAAGGGGTTAAGCATTTGTTACTATGAATAAGGTGTGATGATTCAAACTCCAAAAGGAATGGAGGAAGACAAAGTGATACTGTTATCCAGATAATTTTATATGTAATCATCACAGTATCAGAAGGATTAAGTGTCTCCTACTAAATTATGTTGTGAAAGAAAACACCACTTCCTCTCTCTTTCACTTAGCCTGAGACTTCTCAGTAGACTAGTTTGATCATGAAGGTTCTGTTCTTCTCTCAGAAATCAAGGGGAAAAACATTATATGCAAAGCGGAAGAGCTTCAGTATTGTGCTGGGACTGGGAAAGAAAGAGCAATCCTCTGAGTATGGTTTGTTTGGGATTTTCCCCTAAACATTGTTGTCTCAGACTACTTATAGGCAGAGAAGGAAAATGAATTCATGTCTTCCAAATGCTGAGTGGATTATTTTGCTTCTGTAAGATATTTCTTGATTGTGGACATTGTTCTAGTCTGTATTTTGCTTCAAATATAATGTTCTTGCTCACATATCTAAAAAGTATAGCTGAATAAATATATTCTGACTTCTGTATTGTCATCAGGGTTTAAAATTGGTCTCAAAGATAAATTCTTAATCTGTTTCAAAATGTATTGTCATCAATGTTTTATTAGGCTGTCAGTTCTGCCTACAAAATATAGAATACATTCTGCATACCTGATTATGTCTCATGGAAGACAAAATTAAATAAAAATACAGTTACATACATAACATTTTCTAGGGGGGTCAATAGCAGATTCTTCAGTAATGCTTCATATTTGACATGCTGCACCATTAGTTCATAACAAAACATTATGTAAAATATTTTGAATGAACTGGAAGCACACCTCAAGCTCTCTTTTGACACAAGTTTTGTATTTACTGAGGAATTTTTTGCATGTAATACATAGGTTGAGAGCCCTTCCCTTAGAAAAAAAAAAATTAAAAAAGGAAAAAAAAGGCAAATTTTCACTTCTGTGGATGGATAAAAATGAGTAAACATTTTCATACACTTGAGATGGCTGAGACAATAATGGAAGAATGAACAACATTCACAATTTCTAATTCCTATCTAAATCAGACTTTTATTCTCAATGTGCTTGCTTTATACTCAACCTTCACAGAGTCACTTGGGGCAGAATTCCAAGCTATGCAATTTTCTTCTGAAGGACACACCTCTCCCTCTCTACTGACCACTGAGATCCTTAGGTGAACAGTTGTTAAAGACTTTTGGATAGATCAAGTATCTGCAAATGAGTTTGAACATTTTTGTTCTTCATTAAGTTGTCTTGCATAATGTAATTAAAATGAAAAACTGGGAAGACATTGAAAATGTTAGGATTCACAAATTTAGCTGTAAACTAGGAAGAAATACCTACTAGGAGTTCTTGTCAATCTTCTGGTAGCTCTAACACTGAATGATTGTAACTGTTATTAATTACTAGAAAATCTGAATAGCAAATACCTGATTTTCATTTATATCTACATTCAATTACATTTTCAAAACCTATTAGGAATTAAATTACAAGACAAAAAGTAAAAGGAAATTTATTTATTTAAAGATAAAAATAAAATAAAACAATTGGATTGCCTGAAGGGAGAGAGATAGACCTCCACTGAATAATATTCAGCAGAAACCACTTTTAAGCCCTGATTCTCAGGAAGTCAGATATAACTTTGCATCCTATTTGAAATATTAAGTTGAAATTTATAACTATATTTATAATAATAAATACAACTATATCATGACTCATGATAGTTAGTCTGCTAATCTTACATGGACTCATGGTATAGTCTTGCATGATACATTATTTTTGTGTGTTTTAGACTGCTATGGGGAATGTAAAAACTGCAGACAGAAATGGTAAGGTCAGAAAGGAACTTTATTTTGAATTCTTCCATATGCATGAGCTTAACTTGAATTTAATATTGGTCTTTAGTCTAGAGTGTCAAATATTTGACTTGACTGGGCACTTTAGAGCCATTTCCTGAAGTATGCAATATTGGCTAAAGAGATGGTTTATTGTCTATCCTTCCCTGACTTCAGGAAGAGTTGGACATCTAGATACCTGTCTCCTTTTAACAAACTTCTGCTCTTCAGGGAGCAAAATATTAAGCTAAGGAGTTGGCAGGATTTAAAAAATGTGTTATCTGTGTAACACTTATCAACATTTTACAAGTAAGAAGAAAGTAAGAATAAGTGAGACCCTAAGGAACTTATAAAAATTATACATAAATAAGAGTGTTCACAATAAGTATATTAAGCACGGAGGTATGAATTTGCACAATAGGGACTATCTGTCTATAGATATGAAAATGTCTTCATCTCAATTTCCAAAGAAAAGAAAAATCCCATATAATGCTTTCTTTATTTTCCTACAATTTTTTTTTTTTTTTAAATCCATCTATTTGGCCTTGTTCCTGCCTCCATTTGTATACAAGCAAGCCCAAAATTATATATGTATATACACAAGTATTTTTAACTACTCATCTGTAACTACCAAATTTTACAGGAAAAAAAATATCAGAAACAATTGCACCATGCATTTTTAGTTCAGTAGAGAAGAATGATATAAATTAATAAAATGGACGGATGGAATTAGGCAATTATGAATACTACAGTTCTACTGCAGTTGAAACCAGGGGGAGTGAAAGTCAGCAATAATGGTCTCTGTAAGTACATTGGCAACAACAAAAAATAGAACCCAAAGATGATGTAGGCTTGCTATTAGTAAGTGACTTATTGATGATGGAGAATTGACAAGCAGAGATACTAATTTTCTTATTTATATAATTTTGGACTTGCAATGACTGCTGTTAGGTCTCCTATGTCTGACTAAATGGGGCACCACTTAACAGCAGAAAATTATCAAGTTAGGCATACTGTTAACAAACTGTATAAGAATAAAATGGGTACAGACAAAAGACATTTAGAAGTGCTGAGAGACATGACAGATGCCATGTCAAGCTCCCTCTTTGTCATCTTCAAAAGACTATACCTGTCAAAGTCTTCCCTGTAGCCTAGAAAAAGACAATTATGCTTATCATATAAAATGGAACAACAGTCCAATCTGTGAAGAAAATGCACTAAATAATTTTGGAAGCTATTTCCAAGCAAAAAGTTAGCTTTAAACAGCTATCTTGGATTCACCAATAGCAAATAATGACTCTTCAATATGATTCTCTTCTACAGTGAATTAAATTATTTGTATTCATGTAGTGTAATTACAGAGAAATGACTGAGAAAGGTGGAAGAACAAGGGGGGTAGACTATCTGGACCAATGAAAAACTTGCTTGTAAGTAGTCAACAGCTTTAAAATATCTTATTGAGTAATTTTCATTTGGGATCAATACCAAGGCTAAGCCTCTCTGAGATCTTCATCAAAGACTTAGACAGTGGGAAAGAATATACTTAATTTGTAGAAGAAAGAAAATCCGGGGAGTATACTCTATATTGAGTGTAGCCAGCAGACAAATGGAAACAATTACTCTCGTCTGTGTGGCACTGCTCACCTCTAGGCTGCACCTAGAGGTATTATTTCTCGTTTGGGGCTTCCCAATACAGGAGAAAGATTGACGAACAGGAGTGTGTCTTAATAGAGGATTACTAAGATCATGAAGAGGCAGGAGGAACACACACAGAAAAGAAAATGAAAGAAAGAAAGAAAGAAAGAAAGAAAGAAAGAAAGAAAGAAAGAAAGAAAGAAAGAAAGAAAGAAAGAAAGAAAGAGAAAGGCTGAGGAATTTGGGTTTCTTCAACATGAAGAGAAGGCTACGACATAATCTTTAGGTGCTACAATCAGCTATCATTTGCCAGTTATAGAGAGTGCCAGAGTCTTCTTCAAAGTACAAAGTGAAATGTTGAGAAGTAATAATCAAAAGCTGATATTATGACTCCAAATATATACATAAATCCCCAGTGAGGGCAGTTAAACACTGGAGCAGGTCCCCCAGAGAGGCTGGTTAATCTTAACCTATGGAGATATTAAAAACTCAGTTATACAAGGTGCTGAGCAACCTGGCCTAACTTTTATCAAGAGGTAAGACTGGATGACCTTCCAACCTAAACGATCCTATGTTTATTATAAAATATTTTGCTTTAAGTCTTTAAATATTGTATAAAAAAAAAAATCAAACAAAAACAAGAATCCAAACAAAAAACAAAACAAAACAAAACAAAACCAATCAAAAAAACCACACACACATAACCACAACAGAAACAGCAACTACAAAAACAACAAAAAAGAACTCACAATAAAAAGTACCAACAATTTCAGAAAAAAAAATCTGATTATTTTTTATTTCATTTGCTTTTTTTAGTGTTTGTGGCATACTTTTTAATGACAATATAATATGTCTTTTCATGTAACTTAGTTATGTGATGTATTGTGAACTTTTAAAGGTTTGGTTTTTTCAAGGTGGGGTTTTTTTTAGGTATTTTTGAAGCATACTGCTACTGTACTCCTGCTTAAATTTCCTCTTGAAGAGAAATTGTGAAGTTTTCAAGTTTCAAGGTGCTATATACGCCTATTGAAAAGCATGATCTTGTTTAGGACCAGCTCAAGAATATGGAATCATTGCACTACAATGTGTATGTACACCATTTTTAACAAAATTAATTGCTTATATATTAGACTTACTTATTCTGTTAAGGATGGAAATAACACATGACAAGCACATTTTTTTATTCCTTATTATATATCTGGACCCCATCTATTGCACATTGTTGCCACTTAACATTAGCATTCATAGCATGTTATCTTGAAAGCAGAGATAATAAAACAATACCACTGTGGTGTTCCCCATAGCAGAGCCCTGAAAGAGATCTGGATTTCTCAGAGTCCTCAGTGATTTACAGCCAATCTTATTCTATTACTGTTTTCCTCTACCTCCCTCAGGGTAACAACACTAAATAAAAAAGATGCTTTCAAATCATACAATGAAGTTAGAAACATGTCAATAACAGATTCACTTTGTGCTTCTAGAAATCATAACACAATACCTTTTTACAAGTAAATAAATTACAAGAGAACTATCTGTCTGCTTAGTACACATAGGAGTATTTGCTATTAAACACTTTAATATTTCCATAATACCTAATTAGTGGCTGTTGCTTCTTTTTCAGCCAGGGAACAAAAAACTCTTTTCCAAGGAAGAGCTGGAACTAGAAATTTAACTTCAGAGGCCAGATATGACTTCCCAAGGTGCTATGGCAGAAAGAGGGCAAAGAAATGATTTAACTTTGCTTATACCCTATACGATTACTTCCTTATATGTCACAGTACAAAGTCGGAGGAAAATAACATAGCAGAAATACCATTACAAGTTCAGATATAAAACAGGTGAATCTAGGGCAGCCGGAAGAGCAGAACATTCATAAAATCTTACAGTTTTCAGTAATAATTAAAGAGTCAGAATAGACAGCCTCTTCTGAAAGAGGGTCCTCCAGCATTATTTGTACTCTAACAACCAGCTTTTCAGCACTGGGTTCAGGGTCTGGTTAAAGTTCCCTGCTGTTGACATAAGCTGGACATACAATGCTGTGAGAAACTCATCTTCTCCAAGCTTGAAGAAAATTCAGATCCTCACAGTACCTTGGTCAAAGTGATGGCCCAAAAGAGTTACACATTTACATAATTCCTGAAAACACTTGATATTTGCATAAGAACCTGAACACAGAGAGATTTAAATGATCAAAAGCCTTTAATATCAATTTTGTACAAAAGGAAGTTCAACAGAGAGCACACATATATTTTAATATGGTCTTTCAGTTGAATAATCCACACTGAGACTACAAATGGTACTTCAGTTTTTTCATTCAACCCTAAATAACTACAGTACTTATCTCTGAATGACTGTGAATAGAACAGGTAGGTTTGCATGAGGATGTCAGGTACATGACAGTTGGATAATGGAAAATGCAGTAATAGAACAGAAAACATATCAGAATTTAGCTCATGAATCTTGCAATGAAATGAAAGAAAAAAAAATCAAACTTGTACTGAAAGAGCTAGTGGTAAAATCATGTGCAAACTGTAGGAAATATTTGTTTTGTGAATACCGATTATACTGACTACTGGAATCACCCAAATTTTTACTTCAAACTCAGCTATAAATGGCAGTTCTTTTTCATATTCTTCTATTAAAGAAAAAAACCCCACATATATATTTTAGTAGCATCAACACATTTGTCAGCTTAGGATATTTGCAAAAATAAATACACAATATTTGACTCTTCTAAATCAGCATGAAAAATACTGCATCAAAACATAGCTTAAATATTTTATTTAGAAAATTAATCAGCATTATGGTTTTGACTGAAGAAAAAGGAAGTAGTTTTACACATAGATACAAAGCTTCTTAAAATACATTAAATTCTTCTGAAAATATTGTCTTTGTATATATGAACTCTATCTCAGTTTAATATTAAATGATAGATTACATGAATAAAAAATAGTTTATGATATTTGTAAAATAAAAATGACATGGTACTTTTGTCCGTACTATTTAAAAAAAGCAACCTAAGATAATTATAAATATCTTTTCAAAATTAACAGAGTTACTTGGGCATAGATATCTGTAAATGCTGTGCTGCAATTTAAAGCCAAAAAATAATTTCATTGTCAAAAATTGCCTGCTCTTTTAGCACTTCATATAACCTATTGAACACTTCAAGATCTTAATGTTTTTTTATTTTAAGATGTAAAACAGGATTTGTTTTTCTTTAAAACACATATTTTTGAAATATGTTTACACAAATTATGTACTGCAACATTGTTCCTACAGTTTTATCTAATACAAAATGATGAAATAATATATCGATTATTAAAACTCTTTTTTTTTCTTTTTTTTTCCTTCTTGGCTGTATTTTAGAACCGTATTGCCTGTTTTAGCTTTATTTTCTGTACTGCTTAATATTTTAACCTTATACAGTATAATTCTTACAATCTGATTTATTTGGAAAAAATTATTGGTCTCCAAAAAAGGAGACACTTTTATTGGTTACAGTCAAGATCACATACCCTTGAAGGTATATATGACTGCACGCTTTCATCAAACAAGCTACTTCATTGTCAGATATGTACCACGTATTTATAAAATAATGACTGGAGTTAAGATAAGTCACCTACACATAATTCAGATATGATTAACAGCTTCCAGACTTGAGTTAAGGAAGATGTATTAAGGAGGCTTATTAAAGAGATTGAGGCCATTATATATAGATTTAATCAGCTGGTCTGGGAAAATCTGATATTTAGAGCAACTTTATCACTAATTATGTCCTGGATGATCAAGCTTAACAACAAAAGAGAAGATACTCATCAACTCATTGCCTCTAAGAGACTCACAGAGATCAGAGAAATCCAGGAAAATTGGTTATTTAATGAAGATGTTCCAGCAAGCCACTCTTCCCATTTACTTTCAGGTTTTAGATCAATTATATGCTTGAAACAGAAAATAAGATACTAGAACAGAACAATTCTTTAAATGGGAAACTGCATGTGTCATTATGAGTCAAATTAAATAAAAACAAACATCCATCTGCAGGTTCAAAAGAAAGATCTTTTCTTCCAGTCCTTTACAACCTATGAATTTGTGAATAATAGAAAGAATCACTTAGTCATCTTTGGGTACTTCAGATAATTTCCTTCTGTCATTTCTAAGGCTTGGAAAGTATACTCTTCTCATGATTTTCCTTACCTTGACATGTGCCAAATGATCACAGTTTGCTGTATCCCTTTTATTGCTTCTGTTGGTCTACCCTCCAGAAAGTTCTTCCAACAGGAAATGGACAGTTGTCTATAGTTTTCTCTTGATCTGAAAATCGGAAACTAAGTCAATGCAAATATCTAGCCTTCTTTGCTGCCTAGTCAGAAAGCATACACTATTTAGTCCTTGTACCATAAAGACCTCTACGATCTTTACAGTTTTTGTCTTAGCCCTTAGACTTGACAACATTGTGTAATGCTGAGGTAACAGCACTAGGCATACTTGGACATTTTTCTCATTGCAGAGGCTGATTAGGCTTTTGTTCATGCTTCTTGAGCCAAAATTTCTCTAAGGGATTCAGACTGAAATTCAGAGTAGGCTGGAACAGAATTGCTAGACCAACAATAAGGAGAAATCTGGCCCATAGGCTCTCATATTGCCTCAAATAATACATGGAAAACTTCCGGGGTACTGAAGTTTCAGACACTTTAATTTGCTGCCTTGCCTATAAGCTTGAGATCCTCTAGGCAAGTACAGCTCGTGTCACTTTATCATCATCACCTTCTTCCTAGGCCAGGAAGACAGTTACTACAGAGACCGCCATTCACTACTTAGGCTTGATCTAGAAAAGTAGCATATTACATCCCAAGAGCTGGGTCAGAGCATTTCTCTGCCTCCTCTTCAGGACATGAGAGTGGTTAGAACACCTACAGAATCCACTTCTATATTTAGAGGGAGTATGCGTATAGCTTAAAAGAGAACAAACAGAGGTCTGGGATAGGTGAGGACACAAATTAAATAGTAAGAGGCCAAATTTTAGCTTATATATTCTCACATTATTTTTTGTGGGTCTTTTTTTTTTTCTCTATCCCTTATCAAACATGATACATGAACTTTGCCTTCTTAATTCAAAGAAAGTTAATGTCCTAAAATTAACCTGGGTGAGTGTACATATAATACCTTAGGGTAATTTGGAGAAACACAATTAATTATATGATAGGTTTGAAGAAACCACCATGCTTAATATATGTTTTAAAATATGGTAACGAAAGCTTCAGTAAATTGCTATTTAAATAGTGAAAGCTGCACATGTTTTCTTAGAATAAGTTATTATATGTTGTGGTTACTCAAAAGCCAATGCTTTTAAAATAAAATGATTGGAGGTTAATGGATGACTGGGACATGTTTTCCTTCTCTGCACCAGCTTTTGGTAGGATGATAAATAAGGAGTATTTCTCTTGTACCTTGCAGTCATAGCACCAAAACTATAAGGAAAACAAGCAGTCTGAGACAAAAGTATGAAATAAAGAAAACTGAAAATTTGCAAATTTTATTCTGAATCAGAGACATTATTTAGTAGGATGAGGTATAAAACTCAGATTTTCACATGCCTAATAAGTCCAGTTACTGTATGATGTTTCTTTATTCAGGAAAGGACCAAGTCCTGCAAAATGTAGGGCATCATACTAAATGGCTCATACGACCTGATTTTCTCTTCATTTTGTTGATTCCAGAGAAGTGACAAGATGCATACCATGTTTAATTATTTCCATACAAAGAATTTTCAGTATCAATACAAAAAAGGATGTCTAGAGTATGTGTCTAGATACTGACAGATTTGCTGTGCTATATCTCAGCAAAATTTTTGTATGGGTCAATACATATGAACTTTGTTAGACAAAGCACACAAATATCACCCTCTATTTAGCATTCCTCCAAATGTCATCTTCATCAAAATAACTGAAAAATTTTAGAGACTAAGAACAAGTTAAGCTTTATCAATTTCCTTCAATAAAGCTGGAAAAGGACAGGGAGTGAAGAGGGAGATCTAATACTAAAAAGAAAATCAGAGCTCTATTTAAAATTGATTTTGACTGAAAAGCATAAGGACATCACATAAAAGCCAATGAGTATTTTTGCTTTAAAAAAAAAAAGATGAGGAAAAAAGACATTAACTTCAGAGTGCTGTTTGCCTAGTGATTATACTTGTGAGATTACCCTGAAAATAATGTTATGGCTCTTGGGAGAAGGCTCATTAGCAAAAATATAAATATAAATACAAATTGAAAGCTTCTATTGATCTGCATAAAGACATGTTGTGAATTTAATTTAAACATGTATGTTTTCAGTGTTTTGCTTTTGCTTGTATACAGAGTACAGGAAAATACTTTGGCTTTCATTGTCACACTTCCAGCAAGAAATTTTGTTTAGAAGCTGCAATTAAATAATTCAGAAATAATTAATTCAGAAGACAACCCATTAAATTATAACCCTCCCCACCGGTTAACTTGGTGCCAAAATGTATTGTTTAATTTATCATTCTTAGTATTTTTAGAAGGCCTCAAGGCAGGGAATGAAGCAATAATAAATAGGGAATAGTGGATAATTAGAGAAGGAAATGTGGAACAAAATTACTAAGGGCTTTAGGTGAAGTTCATTATTACTATTTAATAGTGCCCAAGAGCATTTGATCAAATTATGGATCATGTTAAAAAGTGGGCTGAGATAAATCCTGGTGGAGGAGTTTTCTCACTACTACTTTCAGAATTTTGCAGTAAGTTTTACAGAATTCTAACAAGCAGTAAGAAAGCAAAAGCATATTGACCAAACCTTCTATTTTATCACACATAGTGCTCTAGTGAGATTTGAAGAAGACAGAGTTTCTTAATTTCTCATATAGTTCAAGCTAAGACTGTGACATGATTAAGCAGTAGAGCACTTCAAGCATGAGTGATAAGGTGACATATTCTAAGTGCAACCCTTAGGGTTTTTAAGAGCAAGGTGAAGCTGTTGGAGTTTGATTGGGGATTTTTTAGTCTTCAGAGTTTTTGTTTTTAATGTAATCTTAAAATAATACAATTTTTAATACATCTCTTTCAAGTTGGCCTGATCTTTTTGGATTTTTTAAAATTTGATTTTTTTTTTATGCTATTATGTTGGGTTTTTTTCTCTTATTATAATATAAAAAAAATCTGAAAACATTTTTGAACCTATATACATATGCAAAAATAAAATCCTCACTATTTCATCTTGTTAAAAATTGAGATTTTCTCTGTCTTGTTTTCAATTGGAAGATTAAAAACATATAAGAAACCTTGTCATGCTGAACAAAAAGCCTTGGAGATCTGAGAGGACAAGAAGGGGAGAATGCCAAAGAAAAAGAAAAGAAC
>JAOEGS010019584.1:0-10840 GCA_025447755.1 Corythornis vintsioides | reverse complement strand
GTAACTGTAAACATGAGGTGTTATCTCTGCTAGAAGCAGAAACTGCCTGCAAAACATGCCTCTAACTTTAGAAAGTGTAGTTAGTTAGAAACTTAAGCTGTAAAGCAAATTCACTGAACAGAATTTGCCTGCTTTTCACACAAACCAGGACATCAGGTTGTTTGTAAGATGGAGGTGGAGGGATATTTGTTTTGGTAATTCCCAGGTAGAGTGTGATACCCCGGGAAATCACAGTCAACAGTCATAATTCAGAGCAGTATCTAAATTGTTCAAATTAATGCAAGTGCAGGAACACTGAGTTTTATATAACAGAAGCTGTAATCAGCTTCTTGGTAACTATGTTCCGAAAACACACACATATAGAGCTATGAAGAACCTTCTCCTCAATATTTTAATTTTGCAAAATATAATCATCAGTGCATTACTTTTCTTCACAGAAAATGAACACGAGTCCTTATCTTGAAAGAAGAAAATTTATTTCATGTATTGTGTAGATAACCTGCATTGATCTCAGATCTATTAAAGACATGTCTAATAAGTAAACTTTCAATAGATTAATGAGTTAATAGCTTAAATATAGCATATAAACATAGCAAATAAAAATAATCTTTTGAAAGGTCACAAAAATAACATAACAATGTAAAGCAAGGTTCCCTTTCTCATAGTTATGAGTCTTCTGCACTGTTTAGTGTGTTTATTCATCAGAGGGGTATCTTCTAGTACCTAGTCTATTCACCTCCCTGTGATCTATTCTACAATCCCCCTTCCTCATTCAATTCTACTAGAATTCTCTCATGCATCATTGTCCCAATAAAACTCTCAAAAAGCTAGGTCAGGAGCAGTCTTAAACTATTTTAATTTCTAATGAAGCAGAGAATAAACAATGCTCTAGGGACTAAGAAACACTGTAACAAAGAATTGAGGTCAATGAGTTCCTAAATTTCTCTGGACCTGGACAACAATATTAAGTGACAGAGCACTTGCATTGTACAGACTTTACATAGACAGATATTTTTTCCTTTTTTTCATAAGACATTTCATAAGGGCAGTAGTAGCTTCTTGTGGGCTGTGAGTAGCATTAGGAGAAAGAACTGATGTCCATGAAAAAAATTCTAGAGACCACAGATTTGTGGGGGTGAACATATTGTATACCTAAATTAAGCATGAAATTGAGAATGCTAAAATTGATGGAATTGTATATTTGGAGTATTACATAAAAACAACACCATAGTTCAATCTGTTTTTAAAATCTGGGCAACAGAGTAAAGGATAGGCTCTTATAGGCAATACCAATTTTTGGTGCTTTCCTTCTGATGTTGTTTTTACATAACATACAGTAGTGATAAAAACTCCAGGTGTATCACTACCTTTTGAGTGATAATATTATGCTGAAGTAGGTTACACAGAGTCAGGTGAATAAGTTAAAGAATAAATTAATTCTGTGGTTCTAAAACAAAATAAACAGAGAAATATAGTGAAATTATCTGCTCACATCATAGCTGTTGAATGTTATATTAGAAAACTATGGTACCTACTTCTCAAACGTGATGGTTCTGCTAGTTGAGACCACAGGATGATGAGATATATCCTTTTGTGATGCAGAGTGTGGTATGGAAGTGCTCTTTCAGTGCTGCAAATCTAGTAGATGCCATCACGTAACTCAACAGTTACATGTCTGCTGAGATGCCAGGAGCAACATGTTGCCCTTGATAACTTCAAACCATTTCAGTTCATTTATGATGGAGAACAGACTGAAAGTTTTTATAAAAGACTCTATACAAAAACTATGACTTTATCAAGTACAAAGCTGTGACGGGTCGACCCTGGCCACTAGCTAAGCACCCACACAGTTGCTCACTTCTTCCCTGCCCTTCTTTTCCCCAGTGGAATGAGATAAAGAATAAGAGCAAGAGCAATAAAACTCATGAGTCAAGATATATATAGTTTAATAAGTCAGAGGGAATAATTTGCCACCTCACGCAAGAAATCCAGTGCTCAGACAAGGTCTGACCCACAGCCACCATGGAAGAAAATACCCTCACCTTCTTTATTTACTGAAGTTTTTATTGATTAACATGACAATATATAGTATGGAAATCCCTTTGACTAAAGTGGGTCATCTGTTATGGCTAAAGTCACCACCCCTATCCTACTTGCTGACAGGCGAGTGTGTGAAAAATAAAAAGTCCTGTATATTAGGGGTTTTTGGCAAGTTTTTGATAATGGAGGGTCTGCAGGAGTGGCTTCTGTGAGAAGATACAAAAGCTGCACCACATGATGGATGGAGCTACTTACACCCTGCTTGAAGACAGACTCATTGCTAGATAAAGATAAGCCAATCAGTGTCAGTGGTTGCACAACTTAGGGGTATAGTAGAGGTAAATACTGCTGCATAACAGCAGCCTGAGAGAATATGTGAGAACATGTGAAAGAAATAACTCTGCAGACACCAAGGTAAGTGGAGAAGGTGATGAGGTGAAAGTGAAGGGATGAGGTGCTCCAGGCATTAGAACAGAAACTCCCCTGCAGGCTATGGTGAAGACTGTGGATATGCAGATCATTCCCCTTCAGCCCTTGGAGGTTAGAGATCTCAGATCCAAATATGAAAACTAGACTATACGGTTTTCCTTCAGAATGTAATTGAGCATTTGCAGTATCTGTTTATATATGCTTGTAGAGGAATAGGGATACACAGAAGTGTCTAGCTAAATTGTTAATTGGAGTAGCCAACACTCATGTTTTTAAATGGCTTTGATTAGGTTTGATTTGACACAGAATCCACGTGTTATATGATTTGACATTTTATTTTATGACTGCCTGTCTGCAGCTCTTTATAATTAGGTTTCCAGTGTACACAATTTTAAAATTAGCTTGTCATGACTGTGCTTAATACTCAATTAAAAATTAATGTTTCTAGGAAAGCTCCCACTGATAAACTTATTAATTAGAACAAGCATTGGAAGAATGGTAGTTGGGGTTCTTAATCAAGAGAATACAATTATATTTTTATTGATTTCCATTGAATATTCACACTCAGTATTTTAAAGATATTTTTATATTACTATTTCAAATTCTTGTTTGTTTGAGCTAGACAAGCAAAAGAACAGAGCATGATATTGACCATGAATGAAAGCATGGGAAATATACAGAATTCATCACAATCTGTTTAGTATGTTTAGAACCAGCAAGCTTCTCAGACTGTACTATAATATCAAAACTTGTCAAAAGGCTACAGAAACAAATCAGAAGTCCATTTTGGTTTTAATGTACTAAATATATTTTTGAAAGTCATTTCAATGTTCTAAAGGAACACAATTTAAGAAAAACTGTATTGTTTCTTAAAGATCCTTTAAGATAGTTCATTGCCTTTTCTGACTTAGTAAAAGTGTCTGGAAACTGAATGTATTGATCTTTCTTAACTTGCTATAAATGCATAAATGAAAGTACAACTGTTGTTCTTACTCTATGATTAAATATTTTTCAGCTAAAGCCAATTATATTTGCAGTGGCTTATCACAACAATTATATGAAGCAGCAGGCCAGTCAGTAATGACTTTTTTGTTAGGGAAGTGAGTGCTAAGAACACTTCCAGCAGAGCTCCATTACCTGGATTACAATCACAGTTTTAAATTAGGTACCAATGCAAGTAATTTAGTTTTGTTTTTATACTTAAGTGGTCATTAACTTGTTCATGCCAATAATTTCATTTCTATGCCATTCACTCATTAAATAATCCCTGAAACATCTTTCCAGAGCATTTCTTGCTGTAAGAGAAGCAGGAATTCCTTATAAAACATTTCTGTGTCTGTGTATCACCTTTATCACCTCTTGAACAAATCTGAATGACAAATCATTTATTTTTCCACTATAATAACTGTGCAGTCACTAACATAAGACACTAGGAACCTGGTAATTGTTATTCTTGATTGAGCAGTATTTGTGTGTAGTCCAGCATCTTGCTTCTGTCAGTGACTAGAACCACATGAAGCTGAAATGAACTATTATGCTATAACTTTCCTGAATGAGGAAATTCCTATTCCTGATTGTTACCTGTTGGTTTGTGTCTTGAAATAGAACCTTTGTAATTATTTATTATTTTTTTTTAAGAAATGTATCTAATTCCATGCAAATGTGAATGCTCTCATTATCCATATCAATGTTTAATCCTTTTTAATATTCTGCTAATCTTTAAGGCCTCAGTGATATTTTTGTGGTGATAAGGTCTCTAGGTTAATTATGCATGTGCAACAAAGTGTATCCTTTCATCAGTTTTAAATTTAAATCCTGCCTATTTACTTCTACGCAAAGGTTCCTTATAAGTCCATATTGTGCAATGTTCTGCTCCAGGCATTTTCCTCAAGTGAGTGTATGTATGGATGTAATGGCTGGAAGATGACCTATTAGTCTCTTCCCATCTCTTACTTCTCTCCTCCATGTTTTCCTCAATAAAACTTATTATTTGATTAGTGGATTTTGTTTGAAGATGTGTCTAAGGTACAAAGTTATGTGTGAACTCCTCCAAGCAGCTCAGGAAGAAGGTAAAAATTAGTGGTTTTCCTAGAGTAAAAAAAAACCCAACAGATTCTTGAGGCCATACTCAAATCAGCCTGTTCAGACTTGACAATAACCAAGGATAAATAATAAAGGAAACATGTGAATATGCACGTAGCTCACAATTAGTGTGGTTTTCAGTCCCTCCATAGTGACTGGACTGCCAATCATTTTTTTAATCTAATCTAGTCTTTGAGCTAGGAAAGCTAGGTCATTTAGTTCAGACAATAAGGACTCACAGCTTTTACATCCAGAGGTCCAGCTGCTTCTCCCCAAGAGACATCTATCACATTTGTTAAATTTTAAATAAAAGTTCAGTTATATTCAGATATATGCTGTGTCCAAACACCAAGGGGATTTGTGCAAGTAAGTTTTATATTAAAGGGACTGTTTTGAAGAATTATTAAACAACTGATTAAAATTAATGTTGTGAGCTCCTCCTGCTGACTTTTTAACATCAGCCAAATCATATTTAGATGATTAAGTAATTTTCTATTCCTGCAGAATTTTCATTGATTTGAGAGTTTCTTACATAGTGGCTTTGTAATGTTATTTTCAGTCACACTAGTTCAAAGGAAAAGTTGAGGGGGAAGTAGAAGATGAAGGGAGATTATTAATAAGAATAGAGCAGCCAGATCTTGAGATAACAGGAAGATAAAAGTGAGATATTCAGATAGTAGAGTCTGTGAAGGAAGAATGATAGTGTAAGAGGTAATGGGCCCATTCCATTAATGGGTCATGGAGAAGCAGTTGGTCCAGTTTCTTTGAAGATATTAGCAGTGACACATGCCTGGGATCAACAAAATATCTTACTTGATCTCAAGTCTTGAGGAGCAAATGGACTCCTACACAACTCTGTTGGTTAGAACTTGGCTGGGCACCAGGTACCCACCAAGCTGCTTTATCATTCACACCCTCAGCAGGATGGATGGTAAAAGAATAAGATGGAAATTTTTTTTATAGGTCAAGGTAAAGGCAGTTTAATAAAACAAAATCAAAGGCTGTGAACAGGAGCAAAGGAAAACCAAAGATTTATTCTATGCTTCCCATTAGCAAGTGACGTCCAGCTACTTTTCAGGAAGCAAGGATTCAGTATGGGTAGCAGCTGCTCTGGAAGACAAACCATAATAATGAATGTCCCTCACCTCTCTCCTTCATCTTATCTTTTACTTCTAAGCAGATGTCATATGGTATAGAGTATCATCCCTATGGTCTGTTTGGGTCAGTTCCCAAGATCTTGCACATCTGCAGACTGCTGGTGAGGGAGGAATGTTGGAAAAGAGCCTTGATGTTATGTGAGCACAGCTCAGCAGCAGCCAAAACACTGGTGTGCTACCAACACCTTTCTAGTTACAAATACAAAGCACAGCACTATATAGGTTGTCATGAGGATATTAACTCCACCTCAGCCAGACCTATTACAACAACATTTCAAGAATAGTTGGATGGAAGGAGTAGGTCTTTCTGCTAAATGATAAGTGCTCTTGCTCTGCAGTCAAAGTACCTGAACTGTTAATTTACATTGGAATGAGTGAAGTAGAATTGTGAAGTTTATCTTTTATTTATTTTAGCAACAGAAAGTTTTAGATACTTTTAATCAGTATGACTGTGGCAATTGTTTAGTTAAGATGAAGGATATTTAGGGATACATAAAAGACTTAGATAAGGTGATCTTCAGATGGTCAGAACAAGGCAGGCTGAAATTCACAGGTACCAGACAGAATTCTGTAATTCTGTAATTGCACAGCTATTGACGGTTTATTGTGGAAAAATAAACGGTCCTGTAATATCAGTGAATCTGCAAATTGAAAAAGTACTACATGCCCCAGGACTGCTGGAAATACCTTATAAATCATTAATAAACTTTTAATTTTGAAAACATTACACTGAGACTCTGACAAGAAGGCAATATTGAAAAAGACTAAGATTTGGGTGACAGACCATAGAAATGTAGATGCTAGAAAAGACCCCTGAACTGCATTCATTCTTTGAGGTTAGGTCAGAGTAATGGAAATTAGCAAACGGGAGAGGAACTGAAGATGAGAAAGTGGTGAAGGCAACTTCCAATCCTGGCATTAGTACTCATGCTGGTAAAAAAAAAAAAAAGCTGTTGCATAAGGAATTCTGTCTGAATATAAGCTGGCAGTGTGCCTCGGTGGCCAAGAAGGCTAACAACATACTGGTCTATATCAAAAATAGTGGTTCTAGAAGGACTAGGGAAGTGACAACAACAGGAAAGTTTCTATAAGTATGTTGGAGGAAAAAAGAAGTCTAGAGGTAATGTGGGCCTGTTACAGGATGAAGTGGGTGCCCTGGTGATCGAGGACAGAGAGAAAGGTGAGTTGTTGAATGCTAACTTTGTCTCGATCTTTACTTCTAAGGTCAGCTACCAGGAGTCTCAGGTCTCCAAGAACACAGGTGAAGTCTGAAGGGAGGAAGCTCTTTCCTCAGTTGAAGAGGCTTGGATTAGAGGCAAGGTGAGCAAACTGGACATTCACAAGTCTCTGGGCCCTGATGGGATACACCCACGACAGATAAGGGAGGTGGCAGAGGCTATTGCTAGACCACTCTCCATAATTTTTGAAAGGTCCTGGAGAACAGGAGAGGTGCCTGAGGACTGGAGAAAGGCCAATGTTGTCTCAATCGTTAAAAAGGGCAAAAAAGAGGACCCAGGTAACTACAGGCCTGTCAGCCTCACCTCCATCCCTGGAAAGGTGATGGAACAATTTGTCCTTGCCTCCATCTCTAAGCATCTGGAGGAAAGGAGACTTATCACAAGTAGTCAACATGGATTCCGTAAGAGGAAATCACGTTTGACCAATCTGATAGCATTTTACAATGACATAAGTAGATAGATAGATGAGGCGAGGGCAGTGGAGGTGGTATTCCTTGACTTCAGCAAGGCCTTTAATACTGTCTCCCATGTCATCCTCACAGCCAAGCTTAAGAAGTGTGGATTGGGTGATTGTGAAGTGAGGTGGAATGGGAATTGGCTAAAGGACAGAGCTGAGAGAGTTGTGGTCAGTGGAGCAGAGTCTGTCTGGAGGCCTGTGTCTAGTGGCATCCCCCAGGGTTCAGTGCTGGGTCCGGTATTATTCAATATATTTATCAATGACATGGACGAGGGGGTAGAGAGCACCCTCAGCAAGTTTGCTGATGACACCAAACTGGGAGGCGTGAGGGTGACAGAAATCTGGAATGGGCTGCCCAGGGAGGTTGTGGTGTCTCCTTCTCTGGAGACACTTAAGACCCGCCTGGATGTGTTCCTGGGTGACTTGGTCTAGGTGATCCTGCTCTGGCAGGGGGTTTGGACTAGATGATCTTCTAGGTCACTTCCAACCCCTAACATTCTGTGATTCTGTGAATGCCCCCCGGTTCTTAACACTTGTGAGGCTGCACCTCAAATAATGTGCTCATAATTGGTCGCTTCTGTACAAGAATGACACAGAGATATTAGAAGTTGTCCAAAGAAGGGCAACAAAGCTGATGAAGGGCATGGAAAACAAGTCTTATGTGACACAGCTGAGGGAACTGGGATTGCTTAGCCTGGAGAAGAGTCAGTAGAGACCTTATCACTCTCTACACAACCATTGCAAAGGAAGTTGTAGCAAGGTGAGGGTTGATCTCTTTTTCCAAGTTTTAAGTGATAGAATAAGAGGAAATAGCATCAAGTTGTTCCAGAAGAGGTATAGATTAATTATTAGGAAAAGCTTCACTGAAAGGGTTGTCAATAGGGTGCCCAGGGAGGAGGTGGAGACACCATCCCTTGAGGTATTTAAAAGACATGTAGATGAGGTGCATAGGGACATGGTTTAGTGGTGGGTTTGTCAGTGTTACATTTATGGTTGAACTAGCTGATCTTAAAGGTCTTTTCCAACTTACATGATTTTATAATATAGTCACCAGGAAGAAAACAAATACCATCATTTCTGAGATCATCAGGAATGATAATGAGATAGAGAAGATGGTCAGTGAGAAATTATCATTTCTGTGTTATTATAAGAAGTTCAGAAAACTGAAAGGAAAAACTTGCAATACCTATTCATACTCTGTAAAGGAATAGTGGAATGGCAGCAGAAACCTACAAGAATGACTGTCAGGTCTAGAACATATTTGAAATGCAGCATCTTGTCAGAGAGACAGAAACTGAACCAGAAGTTTATACAAATAAAGGAAATATATCAGTGAAATTGAAGTAGTCAAGGACTACTTTGGAGGAATATCATGAAAGTTATTCCACCTACAGGGAGAAAAGTTAGGTGTCTGTAAGTACTTGTTATGACTCCTTTGTCAGTATATTTAAAAAATAAAAATCAAGATAAATTCACACACACACACTCTCCCTCCCTCCCCCCCAACATTAAAAGGCAGTGGTAAGACCCAGGCCAAAATACTGTTTATATTTTCAGAGATAAAAGTCATTCAAAACTGAGCATTGAGAAAGGAAAACTACTAAAGTGTTGGAGAAATTAACAGTATGTCTATCTGGAGATAAGAAAAACTGAGTTTTGATCAAGCAACATTTGATGGGAAAATACAAGTGTATGGAGATAAAAATGAGGAAAATAACTAGTCTACAGGACAAATTTAGAATAAGAATGAAAGGGGATAACACTGCCAAGTGATATAGTTAGCATGAAAATCAGAATATGTCATACAGTCTTCTCATCAGTGGCACCCTATAATAATTATTATTTATGTTTCTGTTAAGATTGCTATTATCATGCTAAAGACACCACTATGATTTAATTTAATTTTAAAGATTTGGAGATGAATTATGTGTAGTGGTTTCTCCCTAAGAAAGGGTTTAGGATTAATGAGTTGGGAGGTCTTTAGAAATCTTGTTTGTTCAGAACTCAGCTAGGTCGAAAAAAAAAAAAAGTTTTAAATTGTCACATTAGCTGTGAACGAAATCAGGAGCTAAAAATCCTATTGTCAATCATCTGAAAGGATATTCAGAGCAATAGAAGAAAGGTCAAGAATAAAGCAGTAACTGTGCTTTTAAGCAGGAAACATGTAAAATAGTTTTACAAAGTAATTTAGATGATAATTGCATGCAGGCAATTGACTCCAGTCTATGACTCCATTCCAATTCACCAAGTGCATTTGGCTTACTTAATGCCTAGAGGTACTTCAGAGAAGAGTTAATCACAATAAAGGAGAGGAATTGTAGAAGTAAGGAAAAAAAAATAAAGCTTTTAAAGTCATTGATCCAAAAATTGCTAGATAGTACAGAATTTATGTGTTGGAGTAGGGGTGCAATTTCATCTGAAAAACTCTGGGTATCTGAAGAAAAACATCCAAGATTCATTGAAATGTGTTTTACTTCTTCTTACTTGAGTTAACATTTTTCTATTTTTAACTTGTGTTGCACATTATAACTTGAAAATGTATGAGTTTAAGGACAAAGTTTTCAGTTAAAAAGAAAAAGGGAAGTTAAAAAAAAAGCAACATTGTCCTGTCTTTGGGATTAGCTGGAAATAGGACTTTGTTGATTTTGATGAATGATTGTTGCTTGCTATTCTGAATTAGTGGTGATAATTTTGCCCTGAAAGAAGTGAGTCCAAATAAGAAGGGAACACATTTCTAGTAGAGATATGCTCAATTGTCTCAGAGGCATGGTTTTGTAAAACAGGAACACACCTTCTATTTTAGGACAGAGATCATTTTGGAATAGCTAATTTCCCCTACCCCAATGCACAGAACATGTGAGGCTCCAAAGGTATTAAAAATAATTACCACTTTTAGTATAGAAGTGGGGAATTGACAGACAGTGAATGTGTTGCAGAACATCTATGAAAGAGGATGTTAGATAAATATCTTAATTTCCAGTAGCTGTTTAGGAAAAAGAGTTAACTGAAATACAGTTAAACTGAAATACAATGAGCCATCGCTATACTTTCACTACTGTCAAGAACCGACTGCAGCTTTTTTAAGTGCATGTTGATCTTAGGCAATGCAATACTGAATATTTTCCTATATGAATATAATTGTCTTTATTTAAAAAAAAAATAATTAACAAGATTATCAAAGGTGAACTGGACACAGCATAATGTATTTGTTGAATGCTCTAAAATAAAATAAAATTAATTGTAGTAACCACTGGTCTTATATTTGTAGTATTTATGACTTTACCAAGCACGAAAGGGCTGAAAAGCTATGACAAATAACTGCTGTCTATGACTTTCTTTCTTTCTTTCTTTCTTTCTTTCTCTTTCTTCCTTTCTTTCTTTCTTTCTTTCTTTCTTTCTTTCTTTCTTTCTTTCTTTCTTTCTTTCTTTCTTTCTTT